>JAYMSP010005437.1:0-13664 GCA_036897095.1 Plantago elongata | reverse complement strand
TTTTTAAAATTTTTTTACTAATTTTATATGTAATAGAATGTAAAATATATATTTTTATTTTTTAAATTATTTTTGAATTGTATTAAACAGTTTATACCCATAAATTATCTAATGCGATTAATATTTTTTATTGTTTGTAAAAAAATGTATTTTTTTTGTTGTTTGTAAAAAAATGTAAAATGAATTTTTTTATAATTTTTAAAATATTTTTCATAATTTTTAAAATCATTTTATAATTATAATACACAATTTATACCGAGAAATAACGTGGTCGCGACACGTGTCTCGTATTTAAATTTAATAGAAAAGTACGAGTCAAATACAAATTTGGAGGGAAAATTGCAAGTTCAGCGGCCACGTCAACAATTTGATGGGAAAGTCGATCGGAGTTCTTCAATTCGACGGGTGGTTGCAATAGTGTACCTAAATTGGTCACTCTCATTTTAATATACTTAAAGTAACAGTGTATCACTCTATTGTACCTAAACAAAAAAATTTCCCCATAAATAGTCAAAAACTTTCTTCAAAGAATAAACCATGTTTTATGGGAAAATAATCAAATAAGGAATTTTTTATAATGAGGTAGTAATCGTACATAGTTAAAATAAAGAGATAGTCTAGGGAAAGAGCGATTTTTCCATTAGATATGAAATTCCGTTTTTTTTTTACATTAAAACCTACATACCCTAAATAAAAACCCACAGACAAATTAAAAAACCCACAGACCCTCAATAAAAACTCACAGACAACGTAAAAAACTACATACCCTAAATAAAAACACACAGACAACGTAAAAATCCACAGACCCTGAATAAAAACTCTCATACAGTACGTAAAAATCCACATACGTTGAATAAAAATCCACAGACGCTAAATAAAAAAATCGAAATTTCCATATCTAATGGAAAAATCTCTTTCCCTAGACTTTGTAATAATAGTAGTCGTATACTAAATAGTTTGCCAAATATGTCCTTCAGTTATTCATTTAGTTATTATTTTATATTTGTATTTAGATAAATTACAGAAAAACTCCTAAAAGTTTCTAACTTTAAAAAAAATAATCCTAAAATTCTAATTTCTTATCTAAATACCCCTACCTTCCACCACCACCTCTAATCGATCAACTTTACGTCTTCCCTCGTTAGAAAAGTTCCAGTGAGAACAACTCTAACCGGAACAGTTTTTCACAACTCCGGTTGAAAGCTTTGACAGCTCTGATCGAGAGCTATAACGGAATTGTTGCAGCTCAGTGAGAGCTGTCAAGGGACAGCTCCGATTGGAGCTGTTCTCAGCTCCCAATTTGGGAGCTGGTGTGGTGGACATCGGCCTTAGTGTGTAGTGTTTATGACGAAGGAGGTGGTGGTGGTCAATGGAGTGTTTTGAAGAAGAAAAAGATATTAAAATTTACAGATGTATACTTTGTAGTGTTTAGGGATTAGTATTGCAATGTAAATTCATATTATTTAGGTTTAAAATGTAAATTTAATATTATTATAAAAACTTATTAAAATATAGATTAGTAAATTAATAATACAACTACATAGTAGGAGTAGTCGTATATAGAATCAATGATCAACATTATATCTTAACTGTAGTACGACTATTATATCATTTTAACAAATAGTACGATTACTATCTTACCGTAAAAACCGCATCAAAGAAAGGAAAATTTTAACTTCAGAACTTAAGTTGGTGGATAAAACAACTCTATTTTTGTGAACTGAATAATCAATTTGCAATATATAAACACAATTAAATTGATTTGCAACATATAAACACAATGTAAAGGGTAATCTGAATTTCAGAATTGATTTATTCAAACTTTGAGAACTCAATACAAGATCAAACTCACTAAAACCACAGCTAACGTAGTTAATTAGGAGGTTCTTAACAATGTTTGATAAGGCATTACCTTATTTGTTAATCAAATATTCAAATTATAATATATTTCATTTATGTTGCAATTAAGAAAACTATGAAATAATACTATTTTTTTTATTTTTTTTTTGAGTGCGAATAATACGAAATCAAGTTCAGCATTATTTCACTTGACTTGCTCCCTTAACAAATACTAAATCAACTACCTAACCTTATCCACAGAAGACAATGAGAACTTATTTAAACATCTCATGCAATATCAAGTCTCTTTGTTTTTTATGCTTCATCCATAATGAGCTAACAAATGCCTTAATCGGTTTCCAGTACAAAAATCACAGGTTAAACCCCATTATCCCATTTATAATAGAATCCCCCAGCTACAGAGGTACTGCATATACCAACTGGGTTAACAATAGCAGATGTTCGACTTCCCATAAATGTTGAGAACGATGACTACTACACATCGACTTTCTCCAATTAAGTTGAATATTCCCTAAGAGCTTAGTCCCGAAGAGCTTCAACCTCTCTCTTTACAAATGAAGGCAGTGCAAATGCAGCTTCGTGCATCTGTAAAATTAGACACGCACGTTAAGGAATACTAATCTTTTGGCTCTCTAAATACGGCTTAAAGGGAAATAAATTCACATGCAGAAAAGTTGCTAACTGGCGGCCCAGTTTTGAACACGATATTGCTTCATATTTATCAATGAGCAAAATAGGAAAACATGAATATACTGATGGAAGTTCCAGATGTAATTTGCTAATAATCTTGAAACTCTTGCTCGACATGCAAAAGCTAATCAGCATAAATGTAAGAATAGAAGATACCTCGGAGTTGTAATACATGAGTTCCCTTCTATACTTGAGTGCGTCCTCCAACTTCTCAATAGGATTCACTGGATGCAAAAAGTCAACAGCAGGACCTTCCGTTGAGCATAGCAGAAATCCTATGACACCGCTGTAGCACCAGATAACAGATATGCTTAAACATGTCAATTAAGCTCATTAAGAGCCTGTTAATGATCCAACAGAACAAATTTTAGATTAAATGAAAAACTGGACCACACGCAAACATGAGGTTATTACCTGGGATATGTAGGAACATTAGCCCATGCATAACGAACAGAACCCTTAAATATATCCTGACAGGCGGACATCATATCTTGAATCAGGTGCGTATGGAGCCACATACTCTCTGCCATATTGCACAGAACACCCCCGGGCCTTAATGCTCTTGCAATGGTCTCGAAAAAAGGCTTCTCCACAAGTTCTTGTGCAGGACCTGAGCATATTCAGAGAAACGGATAGAGAACATCAGAAGCCTTTACAAACGGAAGGACCCACTTGCCAAAGCATATTAACAGTTTGTCATTATGACTAATATCACAAGTTCATGCATAAAGAGTATATTTTGGCTGTGGAGCAAAGAAGTTACACGGGAGAACATATGCCATCAAATACACTGATAAACATACCTACAGGATCTGATGAATCAACAATAACCGCATCATACTTCCCTTGTGGAGCCCGCTTCAAATAATCAATGGCTGGCAGATTCAAAGAACATTGTCAATGGAATTACGGAAGCACAATTAACCTTAAAATCTAAAGGTGGATGAGTGAAGAAAGATTCCCAGAGTGACACACATGACGTTTAAAAGAAAATGAAGTCACACAGACCAAGACAAGCATTTTAGGTTTGGCATAGGACTTTAACAGATTTTTTTAACAGGCCTTTAATAGATGGATAGTAACGACAACGAAGTGCAACTCAGTTGGTAAGACGCTTCACCTCCAACCAATAGGTCGGAGGTTATTAGTTGTATGGCAAACAGGAGAACCGGTGAATAGTGACTTAACGGAGTTGTTAGTTGCTTCCCAAACAGTTTGTCTTTTTTGTTTTCTTCTTTTCAAGTGATTACTAACAGCCCAGTAAATGAAGTTTCACAGCTGTATTTATCAAGAAGATTGTAAGCACTGGAAAACACATACAACTGGATGAGGCAATCTGTGGCAAGAGATTCTAGGCATACCATCACCAACATGTAGGTGCACACGAGGATCTTCATAACCAATAGCCAGTTCTGGAAAGAATTTCTTGCTTACCTGAAAGATGGGTAGCAACAACTGTTACAATCATGGAGTAAGAATACATTGAGAACCATGGTACATAATCACGCACTCACATCTATAACCATTTCATCTATTTCACATATATCAATTGATTCCACGGAGCTGTGACGACAAATTTCTCGAAGAACGCCACCATCACCACCGCCTACAACCAGAACCTACAGTCATTCGTCACAAGGTAAGAATGCATCAGGAAAAGGGCTTATCCTGGGAAACAAAAAGAACAATTCCAGCACCATAGGTGTAGAAAGTGCATTTACATCGTTCAGATTGTACCCTTATATACTTCTGTCAACAATTGGACTCTTTTAAATATCAATAATTCCTAAAACGCATCGACTGAAAATCACCTCAATAGACAAAAAGTGAAGTAGAGGGGTATTATGGTCAAGTTAAAAATATTCAGGCTTAGTTCGACAATTATGCATTAACGCATACTAAAGGTAATCATCCAACAAGCATGGTGAGAAGATCCAGGATTTGGATTCATGTCATGCGACTCATGCCACCCAGAGATTCAGAGAAAGAAATAATAAGACATGTACTTTTTTCAAGTGAAGAAGAGCTATAAAAATCTAAATGTTCCAGGCAATGGTAAATGGCATACATATACAAGATAAAATCATTCAAGTTGAAAATATTCTGGCCCAGTCCGACAATTACGCTTTAATGCACACCAAAGGTAATCGTTCAACAAGCATGCTGAGAAGATCCAGGATTGGATATATGTCATGCCACCCAGAAACTCAGAAAGAAAAATTATTTAGACATGTACTTAGTTTACCAAAATTAAAATGTTCTAGACAATGGTGAATGAAAACGTATACAAGATCAAATGTGTGATGACATAAAATTAGCAATCTAGGAAGCACAAACGAATATGGATACATTAAAGTCACATATACGGATTAATCATGGCTACCTCTGATTCTTTATAACTTTTAATATTATCAAATACAATAGGTGTTCCAAAGAAATTACCAGAGCTACACATCTTTGAAGCATCAAATATTAATTAATGAAGGAATATAACACTACTTGGTAAAATCTTAGGTCTCCAATACCAATCCTAAGTAAGAATGTAAGATGCCTGCAAAGAATAGGTCTCCAGGATCTTTAAATTGTAAACACGAAATAGCCAAAATACATATTGTTAGTGTTTCCTGGCACAATGTACTAATACAGTAACATCCTTTCGAATAAATCTTGGTGTTTAAATATGCTAAATGGCAATGATCCTCCTAAAATCTAAGGGCAACTAAAAGCAGATTGATAAAAAATTACTAGCATATTTCTGAAACAAGAATGGATGGCAGAAATTACTCTTTTCGGTGATTCAATGGAACAGAGAGGGAGATGAGCTATCATCTCCTGATAGGCACATTCATCTTTCTCAGTTAGCTGAACAATGCCATCAAGCACAAGAACTCTCCCATATGCTGACGACTGTAAGGAGGATGATTGTGACACGTGAGTAGACAAACAGGCTTCACGAGGGCAAAAATGGCAGATGACTATAAAAAATACATATCATAGATCCAAAATGCAAACCTGGAAAACCAGAACATCCTGATACTTTGACCTTTCTTGGAACAAAATATTTTGCACCTTGACCGAATGTGCTTCTCCTAAATGCCCATAGAACATGGTAAAATTACTCATGAGCTTCCATAAGCTACTAAACATGTTAAACAAAAGGCAGGATTGTTGTACAAATAAACGAATATGCAGGATTTCCTCCAATTAGAGATCTTCTAAAGTCCTTGTCAGAATCTATGTAACAATGTCTTTTCAATTCATTAGTTGTACTCTGTATACATATTTGGTTCAGATTTTGCGCATAGTACAAGCAGTTGAAATGCCTCATAAGTCACAACCTAATGCTAATGCTAGAAAGCAGGATTATAAGGCTTTCTCGAAAAATAAATAAATATATAAATTACCCATAAATCAAATGCTGCACTACATTATTCATGCCCACAGATTTTTAAATCAATTTCGCAAAATAATGTAGAATTAACAAATAATAGAAGGATCTCCAGATTCCAGAATATCCAGAAACTTGCCGGACATGTCATTGCTTGAGCATATTCATGTGTCAGGACATAACTTTCTTAATGTAATTTATTAAACAAGTATGGCAATGTGAAATTATTGGTTACTGAACAAGACTAAGTATATTAGGAGAGTGTTTCATGCTTGAACATTTCACTTGCTATTAAGCAACAAAATATTACCTTTTTCTTTTTATCGATTGACTACCCACCCCTATTACTTGCAACAATTAACACACTTTCTCTTCAAAGAAAAGAGGATATATACCTGGCCACATAGGGTTGTTGAAATACACTTCTTTGCCAGTTTTTTCTGTACACACCATTCAGTTAGGAGTAAGGAATCTGCCAATTCAATATACGGAAAAGAAAGAAAAAAAACTATCTCTCCCTATATCCAACATTGAACTACAATACTACATGCTAGAAATATCCAACACAGGAGAAATAAATGTTCAAAGTTATACCAGCAGCTGATGGTTGTTCAGAGAACCATCCAGAAACAACCGTAGAGTGGCATATGGCATCACTCTCAGACTGAGATACCCTAGCTTTCAAGCAGCAAGCAGGGATAGCAACATCCTTGCCCGAAGCATTGGAATTAGTCTCCCTCCCATCGATAGTCATCGGGCACCCCAAACCATTTTCTGAACCGCCCGCCATATATCTTCCTTTTCTCCTTCGAATCCAGTCTCTGTATACCAAACATAAACCGAAATGATCAATTAAAACAGAGACCATGATAACACCCTGTGAAGCATGTATATAAACGCTCACGGAAAAAAATCATACTCGAAGGAGTATGATACTACTATCCATGCAAGTAGTTGTTGAAAACTTTGTTGGTTTTGATAATGGAAGGAGATAAAACTAGAACATATGAAATAAATTATGCACGCAAGAATAAAATTTACCAGCAAAGCGCAAACACAAGGTCTTGAAGGTAGGAGAATGGAATATATATACTTATAATGATGGCAAGAAAAATTGGAAAAAGGAAAGCGTATAAAGTAAAAGAAATAAAATAAGTAAAAGAAGTTTCCACAAGAATCTAAATCTTCTGCCAGATAAGAGAATAATACAAGGAAAATACTGGAGTAAGTGATAATTAAAACAAATACTATAGTAAGGCAAAAGGCAAAAGACAAAAAGGTTTTTTTACCTTCAAAGATGCATTAATCTAAGTAATTAATCAAGGAAGATTTGATTAGATAGCAGCAATCAACAATTAAACCACTGACAAGAATCGGAAAAGGAAAAAAAAAGAAAAAAGGCGTATTAGGGTTTTACCAAAACCCCAAATTGCTTGATTATCTATCTTATATTATTATTCGACGGAGAAACAATTATATGCTTGACTGGAATGGGTGTTAGTAAGTAGAAGAAGAAGAAGAAGAAGAAGAAGAAGAAATAGGAGGTGAGTAGTAGTAGTAGTAGTAGCAGTAGTACCAGTTCTCCGGGAAAGAATTGCAGAGGAATCGCAAAGGAAAGAGACGACGATAATTGTTTTGCACGAGAAATTAAACTGAAAGCTTGTCTCCTGATTTCGACTGATCTCTGGTTTGTTAACCCGTCAATTTTCTTGAACAAAGAGCCTTCTTAGTGGACGAATTTATACAAGGAAATAGTGGAGCATTTATTGATAATAAATAGCATGCCTGCCACAATATAGAAAGACAAAACTATGCGGGTACAACACATGTACCCTTTAGGAGTAATAGGGGCTGATTTACATGGGACGGTCATTGGCTGGAATTTGGGTGAAATTGTATTTAGAATGAAATTGAAATGGGATATTTAAAATGTATTTTAGACCAAATCAATGTTCATCGAGTCAAATTGAACGATTTGGGTGTCATGCCAATCAACCCCATTGTCATTTTTTACTAATCTCTAATTCAGATTATTTTTAAAAAAAAAATTTATCCAATAAAATTATACATATTTATAAATTAATCATGTAGAAATAATTGAGTGAACCCACATATTTTTTTTCATTTCAATAGTTTATTTGTTTACCTCTTCATCCTTCTGTTTAAATTTAATTTTGTCCAATTTAAAACGTCTATAACTTAAAATAATAAAAAAATAAAAATGACCAACAACTATATTTTTTCGAGATGTATAAATAGAGATCGCTCTTAACTATGTTTGAATTGTTTTTTCAAGATCTATAAAAATCACTAACGGCTTTATTTAAATCTTAATAAATTGTAGAACGAGTTTGAAAGTGCAATTTTATTATATTGGAGCAATGGGTACGGTTGTCGGGCATTACTTACGGATACTGAACATCAAATACGGGTGACGGGCATCGGATTCGGATACGGATACCGGACCTCGAAAACGAGTATCGAGCATCGAATTTGAATACCTGACTGGACATCAGACACATACCAGACAGTGGTTACGATTATCGGACATTGCTTACGGATATCGGACATCAAAAATGGGTACCGTGCATCGGAGACGGGTGATGAACATCGGAAATGGAGAACATGCATCGAAACGGATACCGAATATCGAACACGAGTATCGACCATCGGATTCAGGTACCAATATTTTTTAATATAAATGATTCTTGTATATTCAAGATATTTATAAAAGTATTTAAAAGTTAAATTAGTATCATTGCATTTTTAAAATTATTTTATTATTTTTTTAAATTCACAATTAAAGTTGTTATTGAATTTTCTACATATCAAAATAATAATTCAAACATAGTTGAGAGTGATCTCTATTTATAGATCTCGAAAATATAAAATTATTGGTGATTTTTATTTATTTTTTATATTTTTATTTTACAAGAGATAAACATTTTAAAGTGGATAAAATTAAAATTAAAAAACAAGAAAAATGATGGATGGGAACTTGACATGTGTCAATAAGAAGAATAAGGTTTGAAGGTGTTATTGTACTTTTATAGGAAAATATGTACATTAAATACTAAAATTGTAGTGAATTGATGAAACAAATTTTGCTCAAAGAAAAATGTAAGCAAGTGAGTCACATTATACTATATGGTAGCTCTCCCATCAAACAAGGTGGGTTCACCAACAAATTCAAACAACTCAGGAATATTTATATTATACATTAGTGTTTCGAATCCGAACAACTTCATACATCATATGTATAATTCTATATTACTTTTAATTGCATTTTAATAGAATTTTAAAAAAAAATCTCCTAAAGAGTCTGAACAGTTTTAATAGTCTTACAGAAAAAGATTCAGCCGCATAAGTAGTATTACAAAAATACATAATTTATAAACAAACAAAAATTAACAATTTACCTATTAAAAATGGACAATTAGTATACGATATTGTAGGACTCTCAACCCTCACAAAAATTTGGACATGTACAAAATTTTTATGTAATACTTCCTTCATTACAAAATAAGTTTATTATTAAGAACTTTTGCAGTCAATTTTTTTTTCAACTGAGATCCCAAATGTAAAAAAATTGACAACGAAACGCAGTTAAGTTGGTAAGACGCTTCAACTCCAACCAATAGTTTGGAGGTTCGAGTCAACCTTTAGCCGTTTAACAAAAAATAAATGGAAAATGCTCAAACTGTTAGAGAATAAATGTACAAGAGCAAGTGTTGAATTAGACTGTTATAGGCATAACTGTTACGGACTCTCTAAAAGCTTATTTCTCTTGTATGAATACATAATTGTACTCTTTCATTTATGACATTAGAATAAACTCTTATTCTCTCCTCTCTATTTTCTCTCAATACAATTATCAGCACGATAGTGTTCAATCTGTTGGTATATTCGGTCAGATTGTACTCTAAGCACACGCAGCGGAATTTCAAAGTATTTTTAGACCAACATGATAACAATAATTTAATGTGCTTGAATAAACTGATATCTTACTTTGATAGCAATTCCAATTCGTAGATGTCAACGTGCAACACGGGGTCAGCAAAGTCCAGCAACTGGCCAATCTCCTGCTCTGTATAATCAATAGCTTCAAGATCCTCTCCAAGAAAATCTCAATCCTCCTGCGAATTCAGACTGTTTGTTTCTCCTCAAACCTCGGTATCCACATGAGTTTCTTTTACCAAGAAGAACGCTAGGATGTTCTTGTGTTTGGGTGTTGAGAAGTGTTTTATAAGAACAAATCAAATTCGTTCTTTCTATTTTGTCTCTAGTGATATCTTGTGTAAAAATCAATTTTTACCAAGTACAATACTTTTCCATATGTCTCATCAAAATTATGTTTTAACACCATCTAGCGACGGATAGGAGTTATCCGTCGCTAAACCTAACGACGGATAAAGTTATTCGTCGTTAGGTTTTTAACAACGTCCGTTTTAACAACGGGCGTTATTCGTTACTAGACGGTCTAGCGACGAATCGCTGGGATTCTAGAGACGGATAACGGCGTCGCTAAAACCCCAGATTTTTGTAGTGATCATATAGTTCTTCGTAGAGAATTAATTTGTGAAGCATACTATAGTTGTATGCGTTTGTAATTATCTAAGTTGGCATGAAAGTTTCTGGTTTGAGACCTTATAACTAGTATGAGCTAGTATTTTCCAGCTTGGAGGGGAAGAACATGAGGAAGCTGGTAAAATCAAATTCATAGAGCAAATTGATCCCCATATACGTGAAAGTTCAGTCATGAACTAATTCAGCTTCATGTTACTATATCAAGATATGTTCAAACATTAAACTTTATGATTTACATGTTGACCCGCTATGACCCGATATTTTGAGGCATACAGAGTTGCATATTGGTTATAGAATTTCATGTGTTGGACATTGAGATACCTTGCCAATTGTACTAATGATTCTCAATGAAATACGGTTCCAATGCTAAAGTACAATACAGATGGATTGGCAAGATTGAGCAGTTGGTACGCTTGAGGAGTAATGAATGACATATATATCTGGATTCAAATAGATGGCCTATATGAAAGGAAATTGTACCAATAATATTCATATATCGATGATCAGTACTGACTTGAAAAATCTAGCAAAAATATTTGATATACATGTATACATGGAACCGAGAGATTTATAAGCATATGCAAAATCGATGGACATGTAATTGGGGATCATACATGTTAGTTCATTCTATAACATTAAGATGATGATGGAAAATGAGCTCATGGACTTGAGGTCCTTTTGATCAAATGAATTTGAAATCGTACGAAACTGTTGCATTATCGAGTCTATTTTATGTGCACTTAGATACTAAACTTTGCATCATAACTTGTTTTATTCTTATTTGAATGTTATCACTTATACTAACATGCATGTTGTCCAGTTAATGATTAAACTTAAAGTCATATGATTTGAGAAGGTTAATATGGGGAGATTTCATCTTCGACGATTAGTCCCAAAGGGAGACTAAAAGTATCATGTCGACGAACATAGATTAAATGAGAAAAGTTCTTGAGGAACTAAGGTTTCATATTATGTAAACCTCTACGAACAAGTGAAGTACGAGATCTGATTCTCATGACTCGTTAAGAGTATTATTGGTTACAATGATGTTGGCTCAACCTGAAGTTTTGAGCAAGAGAGTGATCATTACAAGGAGTATTATCACTATCTCTGTGACATGTATGGTCCAGAAGAACTACAAATAATTGAGCTATCATGAGCTATATTATTTCTTATTATACCTTCTGAAGAAGATACCCTTATCTTGTCAAGTAAGGGGATCACTATTGAAGAGCAATGGACATTTGCGCATTTCATGATAAATGGTTGCACTCTTTTTCCCTTCCTAGGTTTTTATCCCATTGGATTTTTCCTAGTAAGATTTTTAACGAGGCAACATTATAAGTGCATATTTCTCCATTATTGAGAAACTGTTTGGTAATGATAAGAGCTATGGGATTATTGAATATCTTTACAACATTATGAAGTGATGCTATGGAACACTAACACTATATATATGGTGTTTCAAGTGTTTGAAAAAGTTTTTTCCGAAGAAGACAACGCGTATATTATTGAAGTTATTCTTCATCATTATTTACAAGAAGAAATATCCATCCAAGTTCAACGAATTTGTTCCATTGACAATTTGGCGGACTTATTTACCAAGTCACTTCCACCTCCATCATTCAATAAATTTGTTCAAAAGATTGGGATGCGGCGACTCAAAGAATTGAAGTGATACTTTAATCAGGGGAGTTGGATACGCACTGCGCTCTTTTTCCCTTTGCTAGATTTTTATGCCACTGAATTTTTTTAAGCAAGGTTTTTAACGAGGCAGTATCTCTCGCATACCAACTATCACTAACTCTTGTTCATTCAAGGGGAGTAATAGAGAATAAATGTACAAGAGTTAGTATTGGGTTAGACTGTTATAGGCCTAATTGTTACGGGCTCTCTAGAAGCTTCGTTCTCGTGTATAAATACATTATTGTACTCTCTCATTTATGACATCAGAATAAACTTTTATTCTCTCCTCTCTATTTTCTCTCAACACAAATATTATATAATGAAATTTTATGGGCTAAATTTTCATAATATAATTTAATTAAACATTTATATTAGTGAATCATAGTTAAAGTTTAAAAAATTGACGACAAATAGTCAAAGTGAAAAACTTATTGTGGAATTTAGGCTCTATTTAGCAAAACTAGCTTGTCAGGTAGCAGGTAGATTGTCAGGTAGCTTTTTTTTTACAACAAATTAATTTTGATTAGCTTCTCAAACCAGCTAGTTTTTCATAGCTAGCTTGTTTAAAAAATTGTGCGTTAACGTAACAAGTTTTAATAAGTTTTTTTATCAAAAAGTGTTCATTAAGCTGAAAAGTTAGTGGTAAACAGGACATTAGTAGAAGAATTTTTTACCTACAATCAAAATTTATTAACGTTTGGTGCAAAATTGTTCAGAGGAGTAGGTGCAATTAAATTTATTAAATCTATTCTAAAGTCTAAACGGAACTTGCTTAACTCAATATAATAAATCTATATCCTATGAAAAATAACATTTTCAAACTTTGTAGTTAAGCCAAGTCACATGCTGACCTTGTAAAATTCTTCATTCTGATTGGTTGAAAGTTATTTGAGTTGGCAAAACAAAATGTTATAATTGGCTAGGAAAAAAATAAAAGCTGACTGTGATCTCCTTCACTTACTTAAGACCAGAGATAGATTCCTACATGTGACACTCATTCTTACATTTAATTCTTTAGCCTTCAATTTCCAAATCTAAATATATTAAAAAATAATATAAACACAATAATAAATACACCTAAATATAATAATTCTTGGACCAAATATTAAAATATATACCAATAACATAATTATTGAGAGACAAAATCATTTGCAATTTCGGAGTACTGTACCATTTCATTTATACAAAAGTATACTAACCCTCCTGCTTTTGTGAATCGTGATCCATCAAGAACATTAAAGCGATTCTTTATTTTATTTTGTGATACTTACTCAAATTTTAAGTGCATGTGTTTGAACGAGAAATTAAAAGAAAGTGTGAGTACTCTATGTTTATGGATGAAGAACATGGACAAATATGTGAGGAAGAAATACTTTTTGGATTGTGATGAAAATATTCTTTAAACTACAAGATTTTATATATATATACATATATATATATATATATATATATA
>JAYMSP010005436.1:0-13667 GCA_036897095.1 Plantago elongata | reverse complement strand
ACACCTGGTGGGTCTGACAGACATGCGAGCCAACGCGCTTGGCGAGTCTGACAGATATGCGAGCCAACACACTTGGCGAGTCTGACAGACATGCAAGCCAACACGCTTGGCGAGTCTGCCAAACATGCGAGCCAACACGCTTGGCGAGTCTGACAGACATGCGAGCCAACCTTATTTGACCGAGTCGTCCAATCTACCAAAAACGAATTCAACCGAATTGAGATTCTTCCAACCCAATTCGCAAGGCCAACCATGTTAGCCTAACGGATTGACCAACCCATGTCGCATGACTAACTCAGTCAGTAAGCAACCGACTAGATTGAGTCAGCCCACGAAACCACTCCAGATCCGAAAGATAGGAAAAGTGGGTACAGACTGTAATGGTTAGATGGTCTATATTGGTAGGCAGGCGGAAGGAGGAAGACATCTCATTCGAACTACAAAAAACCCTAGCGATCAATCGAATTCCTCTCACTCAACCCTCAGTACTCTATTAATCAGTCAGACGGTCAAGCTCTCAGGCTGTCAGTCAGACTATCAAGCTCTCAGGTTGTCAGTCAGACGAACAGGCTCTCAGTTTGTCAGTCAGACGAACAGGCTCTCAGTTGTCAGTCAGACGATCATAGCTTCATCTTCTGCCATCCTACCCTCGTTTATCGACGATCACTAGTTAGCTTCCCTTCACACGGTCAACTAGCACATTGTCGGTAACCATTCAATCCTTGATGAACCGTCAACAGGATAAGTCGACCTCCATCATCTCCATCTCTCTCATTGTCATTTTACTTACTCTTTGTTTCGTTACTGAATTGAGCGTCGGAGTCCCTATGGTCGGCACCACACCGGTGTCACCTTGGTATTTTACGTCTCTAGGTTTGTTGCTTGTTACTTTGCAGGTCGTCGGTGCCCCCCAATTCATCAACCTAAATTCGATTGTAAATTTTGAGCATCTACAAAAATGAAAACCTTTAATATTCATTTCTTCTTCAAAATTCACCACCACCACCTCCTCCATCACCAATACAACACCATCACGGGGCCGGAGTTTTCCGGTGAGACAACGGAGCTGCTTCGAGCTCTGATTTTGGAGCTAAAATAGCTCCAAATCGGAGCTGCAACCGCTCCAGAAATTGGAGCTATTTCAGCTCGTCAATGGAGCTGTTACAGCTCCGAAATTGGAGCTGTAACAGCTCCAGTGACGAACTAAAATAGCTCTTATCGTGGAGCCAAAACAACTCCAATATCGGAGCTGTTTGAGCTCCCAATCGGAGATGTTACAACTCTGAAAGTGGAGCTGTTTCAAGCTCTGAAATAGCTCTGATGGAGATGTTTCAAAGTTGAAATGAAAAGTTCCAACGAGTAGCTGTTTACCGGAGCTACTCTACTTGGCCGGAGTTGTTACGGAAGAATAAGGTGGAGGAGGAAGAAAGAATAAAAAAATAAACAATTTCATTTTCAAAAATATTAAGTAATTGTTGTAATTTATAAAACATTAGAGTTAAGTGTGTAATAAATGAAGATTGTGAATTACAATCAAATATAACTAATTTTAGTTTATATTTAAATTATTTATGGTTATTATAAAACAAGAACTAAACATGTAGACTAAAGGGCATATTTGGTAAATCATGTAGTGTACGACTACTATCTTATTTAAACTATGTACGACTACTATTTTATGATAGAAAATCCCATATTAGTATATGTAAATAATTACCAACTGCAAGAAATTATTTTGAAAATCTATATTATATATAGTTTTGCATCAAAAACTTATTGTGAAAGGCCATGTAATACTTCGAAATAATTGCATCAAATGTCTTACTCAAGCTTCCTCTCAAAGAAAGATATTTTCGATTACTGATTTACTCTTATTCGATTGATTGATTTGCTTCGCTTCGTTGATTCACACCTTATCTTTTGACATGGTTTGATTTGTTTATGCGTAATTCGTTGGTGGGATTGGGCAGTTGTGTCTATCGAGTTGCCCATGAGGTGCTTTTGGAAGTAGTAATGTACCACCCCTATACAATGACAGGGTATTCGTATTCGTTGGCAGACTTGCAGTACGTCCAGGGTGATAAGGGCTTGGATTGAGGTTATAAGAATGTCTGCACCATTATACTTGATTCGTATATGATTCGTTTATGTATTTCTACCATGATTCGTTTACATACAAAAACTACTTTGTTAATTCATTTAAAATCACAAGCTACTTTACTGATTCGTTTTCAAACAAAAACTCTTCGGACTATTTACTTCGTTGTCACTCAGCATTGAACATCACTGAGATTTTTTTCACAGTTGTTTTATTCGTTTCTTGTATACTCTGCCACTCAAGATGCCTCGAAGACTTAGATGTTCAGCAACAAAGAGTGGGGGTGTTATTATTATTTTGGGATTCGTTAAAGACTTTTTATAAACTAGAACCTCTGTTTATTTTATTATTAAGACTATTGGATTTTAATAGGATTTATGCATGCTCTATAGACTTTTCTTAAATTGCAGACGTTTATTTTATTACTTAGATTTTTTTTGGGTCGTTACAAGCTCGGTGCTCTATTTTTATTGCCATCTTAGCGACGGAATCATAAATAAGATGGCCACGCTCCTGAATTTAGGTAATCCGTCCCTAAGATGGCCACGTTCCTGAATTCAACGAATTATCCATTTCTTTTTTTATTATCAGATTCGAAGTCAACCGATTTAGGGATGGATAAAATATCCCTCCTAAATCCGTCGCTAGATAGAAATTGATTTCCATTCTATAATAGTGACGGATTGACAAAAAATCTCAGTCCGTCGCTAATTCGTCACTATATACAACGATTTGTCGCTAGCATTAGCGATGAATAATTCTCGTCACTAATTTCGTCGCAAAAAATAGTATTTCTTGTAATGTGAGAGATAACTCTAAGTTAACACTTACCAAAATTGTCCAATATAATTACAAGATGTTTATAAAGCATCGAGGAATATTACGTTTTGAAGTGCTAATCTTTTTGCACAATAATATTTTCGATGTTAGTTCATCTTGAGAATCACAGCTAAGACCACTCCCAATGAAGTAGTCTTAAATCATGGCCGTGCCTTACGACCCGCCATGGGAGCTCCACGGCTAGCCGTCGGCAAGGCCTCTCCCGAAAGTAGACTTCGCACACTTTCGGGAGGTGTGTTCGTGGACCGGGCCCACACGTTTATACTTTTCTTTTTATCTTTTTTAGTTATAATTAGTAAAATATATAAATATAAATATAATACCGATTTTCATGAATTTTTCGTTCTCTACAAATAGAGACCATTCTTTATTATATTTTTTTATTATTTTAAATTTTACGACTTTTAAACTCGTATTTAAAACTCAATAAAAATTCTAAAACAAGTTTTAAAAATGCAATTTGATTTATTTTAACTTCTAAACACTGTGATAATATATTAAATATGCTATACAAAATATAAATTTAAATTAAAAAAACACTATTCTTGATTGTCACAAGGACCCTTTGACAATGGTTTAAGCTCTCTGACAATGGTGTAAGCTCTCTACATTGAAATCAATTTAATCAATCAAATTACTCAATAAAACATCGTACTTTCAAAAGAAGTTCACCGGATGAAGAAATAATTCTCTCAACCCACTGTTCTGAACCAAGTAACCATCAGAATGATCAAGAACAACTAATTAAACCTATCAAGCTCGAAAACTTTACAGGTACATGACCTAAAAAACAAGAATGACTCAGATTCAAATAGTTCAAAAGAACCGATAATTTAAATTGGCTACATACCAAACCTTCAATAATATTCACCTATCTCAAATCACAGTAACTCCATTCCATTGACAACCAAAGACAAATAATAAACAAACAAGAATTTGAAACTAATGAAACGTAACCGAAACCTAAAAATCCACCCTAACCCAATGGACAAACCCAAAAATCTCGATCAAAAACACTAAAAGCCAAACATCTCAATCGAAAAACTCACACAGACAAAGAAAAAATGAACAAAAACCCAAAGCCAAATATCTCAATCGAAACCCACATAAACCGACATCAGTAAAAATGGATGAATATGGAAAAACGGATGTACATGAAAGAGAAGGAAAAAAAAAGGGGGGAATCGTGGGTTGAAAATTTGAACAAAGATGAACATAAAAAAAGGGGGAATGACCTAAAATCGACATTGATGCAAGTCGCAATATTAAAGGGGTGATTAATATAGAATTTGAATGTGCATTTGGATAGATTTTGGTAAAATTACTTTTGGAATGAAATTGAAATAGAGATATTTGAAGTGCATTTTAGGCTAAATCACTGTCTATTGAGTCAAATAGACCGATTTAAATGCTTTCCTTCCAGGGGCCAAATGGAAGAGATGCGTTGAATCGAGAGTCAAGACCGATTAATCAAATGGGAAGAGATGCGTTCCACCATTAATGAATAAGATGACTTTGATTTTGTTTACCGGTTAATGGAATAAACTGGAAGAGAAGATTTTATAATCTACAGGTTGGACGGGCTACACCCGCATCCGACCCGACCCTTTAAAAGTTAACGACCCAGGTACGGGTACTGGTACTGGTGGAGTATTCGGTAAGAAAATGTCAAATTTTTACCCATCAGGTTTTAAACAGGTTGTCTACTCTACCCATTTAAATACTCATCCCAAACCATGCTTTTCAAACCTTTGACGTAATAAAATCCAGTGAATACTTTTGAGATCCAAATTCAATATTTAAAAAGACCATTTAAAAAGAGCAGATTCAGAAATTTGTACCATGCTATTCAAGATTTAAGATAAATCAATTTGACCTTTTAGGTACATGTTTCATTTTTTAAAACGTTCTACAAGATTGCAATATAGGCACACCATTGGCCAATATAAATACACCTTTTACAACATTTCTATGTCTTGCTATTTGCTTTAAATTTCACCTAACTTTAAGGTCAACTTTAACATATAAAGTTAATATGGAGGGACTATAATTATATAGCTTCTAAACCAAACTATGAAGATCAAATGTTTATTCCAGAATCCAGATATTTGTTTCTGATTGCCAGGCATGTTATGTACAACAGACAGGATTTTAGACAAGCAAAAATACAAAAGCTTGAATACGGTCAGGCAGACAGTTCACTCAAACAGAAGGACCAGTTCTCAGAACCCTTTCAAGTCTCTCGGCCTTGGTATAATCAGTTTCTGTGAGGGGACCAGCAGGAAATGGTGTGATTTCAACAATTAGGTGCGGTGTGGGTAGCTCGTCAAACAATGCACGAACATTGTTGCAACAAACGCTCTCTCCATGAGCACTCTCCCTCCTAATTTGACACCCCTGAAGAAAGAAAAGACAAACTGGTTTCCTAAATAAACAGAATCTTTCCAATAATGGACACAATATATACAAACTTTTGTTAGAGACCGTCTTTCAACATCACAAGTTTAACTACAAATCTTAGATTTGTACTTTCAAACATCGAATCGAATATTTAATACATACTTGCATTACCTCTGCATTACTAACAAGGTGATGTGGTTATAGCTAATTATGGGATGTTAATTCCGTTTCTCATATAGACGGTCTCTTGCAAAATCCGGTCTCATAAACAATCTTAAAACACAAAGAAAAAAATCAATAGAAACTAAAGATAAAACATGTTGGGGTTATTTACCTTGTGAGATGTGGCATCTCTAAACTGATCATCGTCTGATAGTACAGATGCAATGGCTCTAAGTAGGCGCTTCCCCTCAGATTTTGAATTAATTCTGTAATTGCGCCTCAGAGTACCTTTTGTGGTAGGATGCCATTTGCTTGCTAGCATTCTTTTCTCGGCTGCTTCTTTTTCTATAAATATCCCGTTATTTTACATATACAGGAGACTGTAATATCAGTAAAAATATCATAGAGTGATGACAGAACCTAAACTCAATGTTTCTTGATTTCTACACAATAGCACAAGAACTAGCCACCAGTACGGATATTTTAAAGCGAGCATGTGATATCGTTCTAGTCAAAGGCTCACAGGAATACCATGTAAAGCTAGATTAGAGAATTCTACTTAAACAAACTAGCTAATGATCTCCAACAAGTGCAAAACTAATTTAGTTCAATTTAACTTTCTTGTCGAAGCTGTTAAGTAACTGAAACAAACTAAGTCAAATGACATCTCTCCATTCATTTTGAAAGTACACCAATTTATTCTGGTTTTCATAGGGTTTCTGTGAAAGTTTGAAGCATGCACATTTCAATTTTCTTTCTTTCCCTCTTGAGTGTACAAAGCCACTGAAAGCCTTCAAAAGTGAGTGATATTGCACATTGAAGCTACTGAAAAGGCCCAACCCTGCATATAAGCACTGCCCTCCCTTTCCTTGATCGAACCTATGACATAGTCTACATACATATCAAAGATCTTGATTCCAGCCAATAAACCAATACCATTCCAATAGTCAATAGTAATCTGTAGAAACTGTCCATTGAATATTTGCAGTCTAGAGTTAGAGCATAGTTGTGAGTAATAATACAATTTAATACTGCATTCATGCGGTTAAGGCACACTAAGCAGAGTAACTTTACACTACTCTCCTGGCTTACCAATCACATACTCCCAATCTATGTACAACCACAGTACAAGACGGGAGGTGTCAAGAACAGTACGAGACTCAAGTCTCTGTTACTTTCACATCAACAAAAAACTCTATTGGTTTGATCAGAAACTTGGTCTTATGTCTTGTCCTCTATGTAGTCAGACTAATAATTTGTTGTTCTAATCAATTTGTGTTATGTAAAATATTAGCCTAATGAAACTTAAAAATTTAAATTAATTTTAGAACAATATTGAACAATAAGTGCATCATCTTGTGCAACAGTAATGCAATAGTAGCAACATCAAATTGCAACACTTAGTGTAACAACTAGCAGGTTAAACAATTTCAACCATAAAATTTTCATCTACTCCCTCCGTCCCAGCTTCATCTTCCCGTATTCCATTTTGATCCGTCCCAACTTCATCTTCTCATCCCTTAAATCGAAAATCTCTATTCTACTTTATATACTATCTCTCTTACTTTATTTAATTTTTCTCCTACCTTATCACTATTCTCCTGCTTTATTCACTCTTCTTCTGCTTTATCACATTCTCTCCTACTTTATTACCTTTATCCTAATACTTGTGCCCGGTCCCGCAGAAAGATGAAACCGGGACGGAGGGAGTAATTTTTTAAAATAGGTGACCTTGACTAACAATAGAAGTCCCAACTAACTTTCTTCAATTAAGTTCTCTTTGTGAAAGCAATATCAATAATCAAGTAACTCAGTAAAGCTCGGTGAATGACATAACATGATAGGTAAGATCGAGATTTGAGACTAGGGAGGGACCCTTCATTCTAGGTTGGGCTTTTCTGTAACTGGCAATGGTAAAAACTTGTGTCAGACAATCTAACGGTTAAACACAACTTAAAACTATACCACAACCCAAACAACTATAAGTCCCATGGGCCTTTATCGTCAGGGTGTTGCCTTACTAATGTTAGTCACCTATTTTAATCAATTGGATTTAAAACTTCAACAGTTGAGATTAAATAATCTCCTACCTTTCACACAAAGAGTTGCCTAGGAGTGTCTCGCTCGTATCGCATGAGGTGACGTTACGTGTTGCTCTAACCACCTACATCGCTTAAATGTATTTTAAAATATAAATTTTCAAATATCGTTAAAAAAATTCTTCATATATATTCAATACCCCATTAACAAAATTAAAATTTTAAACCAATAATTAAAATATTCTCCAAAGTAGGAGATTAAATAAAAAATAAAATCAATGATAATAATTAAATTAAAACAATAGGAGAATTTTAATTTAGGGTTTATGTGAATATTATCCTCTTCCTCGTTAGTTGTTAGCCTTGATTTTGAGTAATGTTAATATTTGGAATTAATTATAATATTTAAGATTATAATTCTCTTGCCAATTATATAATATCTATTTAGTTATTTATTTTTGAAAAATTAACGAAGAAATTAAATTTAAATAACAAGTAGCGGTTGTGGGTGATAGAAAACGATAGTAGAGTGCGATATGAAGCAATGATTGAGTGAGATAGAGAGCAATGGACACGTGTCAGACTCACAATAGACAGGCGGTAGAAAATTTGAAGTCTCATTCACAAATTCTGCACCTGTCTAACCATTAATTCGTCTAATTCAAGTTCTTAACCGCAATTTAAGCAATATCACTCTAATTCAGAATTACACATGTTTTGCACACTTAGAGAGAAGCAGTGATCTGAAATCACATGCTTCCGACATCATTATCATATTTAATCTTTACATTTGAAAACCAGGAACCGTAACACAAACAAGGCTTGATTGGCATCATCTCAAAACGAGAAGAGGGATGATTATGAGTTAGTTGCTTGCGGTTATGAAAAACCATGGTTTAAAGGAATATCAAAGACCTCAAGTCGAACTGATAAGTATTAGCTTTTCGTAAACCAGAGTCACAGCATGGTTGACACATACAACAACTCAGACCTCAAGTCACACCACCACGGAACCACCACCTAAATTTGAAAGTCTAACACAAGTTCTTGAAAATTAATCCTTTTGCAAACTAGCCTCCAAACATTGTTGTTTGTACTTTTAGGAAATTGGCGATTAGATTAATAATTAAAACTATTTTCAGTTCAGTTTACTCCTCCACTTAGTTATATTTTATACATATATTTTAGTTCATAGTATATAGTTTAGTTCAGTTAAAGAGAACATCCTCAACCATTACACACACTTGATTGCTACCTTAGTAATTCCAGTATATACAAACATGAAAACATATAAATAAAAAATAAGGGGCAGAATTACAAACCTGGCTTACTCAATTGGTCAAACCACTTGGCAAAACCCAAATCAGCAGCACCAGTTTCCAAATCTAGCAAGACACAAGGAAATAAGAATAGAAATGAAAAGAATAGAATGGAGAGTAAAGAAAGGTAAAAGCAATCGAGTAATAACCAGAAACAAGTGGATTAGCAGGAGATCCGGCCAAACCAGCTTTCAACAAAGCATAGTAGATACAAAGACGGCCAGCCCACAGAATTGCCGGAGTATCGAGAAGCGTAACATGTGGTGGGCTTACTGATGATCTTCTAGCTGACTTATTAGAGTATAGTGAAATAGTCCTTTCACAAGAAAACAATTTGCCATTAAGATGAGAAGGTTGCAAACACAGGGTTCTCGGAAAACAGATTTTATGGCAGTGGAGAAGTGGTGATACAGAATACATCATTTGCATCAGCTGCAGTAGTAACATTTCATTTACAGATGAGAATGATGGATGGGATTCCATTTTGAACGGATAAGGTTTACTACAATGACAGCTATCGCCCAATATTAAAAAAATAATCATCTTCCAGGTAACCACAAAGTAAATAGTAGAGAGTTTTAATAAATCAAAATGGTTGTTCTAGCTAACGATAAAGTAAATAGCCGAATTTTTTTTTCAAAATTAAATAGTAGAGAGTTAATAGTGTAATAGAATGACCATTATTTCAAGTCAAATTAATAGAGTTTATAAGAATTGAGATCTATATTCATATGAATAAGGTGCACCTTTCTTTTCAGGAATCCACCTAGGAGAACTCTTCAATTTGGAATAATCCTCGGATGGGTGACCAACTAAGAAGTCTCTTGATTCGCACAGAAGTGAAACCAAAATTCGTGAGAAAGGACTTGTGTTGGTATAATAGAGCCATCGTATCACCCCGAGAGTTGTCCATGAGTAATCGCGCCGGCCAAGGGTCGAGTCTCAGCCCCTTGAAAATGGTATCAGAGTCGTGTCAACCCAAAGTCCAAAAGGGGCGGACGGTTGGTCGGACCATGTTGCGGTGGGAACTTTGCCCAATTCAAGAGGGGTGAATGTAATATTTCATAATTTCAAGTCAAATTCAAAGAGCTTTAAAGAATTGAAAACGCTACTCATATCAATAAGGTGCACCTTTTTTTTTTTTTTAATCCACCCAGGAGAACTCTAGAGTGAAGCGTGTTTGGCTCTAGAACAATCCTAGGATGGGTGGCCAACCTGTTTCGCGCATGAGTGGGGCCAAAGTGCGTGGAGAAGGACTTGTTTTGGTACACTGTGACCATCATATCACCTCGAGAGTTGCCCATGAATAAACGTGCCGACCCAAAGGATCGGGTCTCGGGTTGCAAGGGGCCGGGTCGTTACAGTAAAACTTTGAAAAATTAAATATTGACTTTGTCCTATTAATAATGAAACAATTCAGTTTTACAAGCTTTTTAAGAAAATATATATTGTATGTAGTTAAAAATGAGTTTGATATAAAAAAGTACATCTGAGCCCAATAATGTGTAGTTAAATATGAGGTTTTTATAGGTTATTTCTATAAATGAAAATTTGTTTAACTTTCGTAGTACGTCGAAAACGAAAAAATGTTTCACTTTCAATGAGATTGAGGGGAGTAGTTTACAAAAACTTGTGAATGTAGAACCCAGGCCTTTTCATTTATGAATATTTTATTATTTAAAAATAATAATAATATTTATTATTATTTTTTATTTGCTTCAGCTCATCCCAAATAGTATCCATGTATCGAATTCGTAATTTAAATAGATTCGTTTATGAGTTATTTGGAATCAAGAATGTTTTGAGTTTATATATGGTATATAATCTGCATTGTACCCTCGCTAATTCAAATCACTGTACGCCAGAGATTCTTTGAATAAGACTCCCTCTCCAAATCAAACTCTTCTCCATCTCCTGATTCATCTCGTACTCTACCAATTGTTTCCTATATCAATGCCTCCTTCCTTCAACCGTTCGCACAATCAGAGAAATTTCAAAAATTGGAAGTCGCCTTCTCCGCTCAGGTTTGATCAACCTGCCGTAATCTTTCGTCGCACAATCATCGGACTCGATTGTTAAGCGTGTGAAATCCTATAAACCTCGATCTCTTTTCCTTATTGCCGTCCTAACTCAGTAATTCCGTTCGTAGTATCGAATTTCAGATTTGAAGAAAAGGAAGAGTCGTCGTCTTCATTCCGATAGATTTCTCCCGTTCACGATTTCGGTAAGTACCTTTGATGATTCGTAGCTTCAATTTACAGGATCGGGTATATGTGTTTGGACGTGCTGCTTGTGAACTCGAGTTTCTCCCTCTGTTTTCAATTCCTCCGTACTCTGCTTTCGATTTTGAGTAATCGCTTTGTTAGTTGGGTGGCTTTGTTTCAGTCCGGCTTTGTTTATTTTCTCAGTTGCCTGGCTAATCGGATTTGAACTGTAACTGTAGCAATTAAATTGTTGGCTGCGCATCGTTTGTTCTGTTCTGTTTCTCGTTCAGATTTGTCGATGGGGCTTTTACTTCTATCTGTCCTGGCCTTGTCCTGTGACGAATCCAGTATAATGTTACTAATCGACATTGGCCTTGGTATTGAATTGCGATCTTATTGCTGGGTTTGTGTCTCTTTTGTCGATATTGTACTGTGTTTGCTGAGTTATTGAGTGTATTGTATCTTTAAATTGGTAAGGCTGTGAGTTTCTATCCATGTCATGTCTGTAGTCTGCCTATGATTCAATTTTCTGCACCTGTAGTTGTCGTATTGTGTGCCTGTTGGAATTTGTGAAGAAAATTATTAGTAAAATATGCCTTGTGGGGTATGTTTGCTATGAGACTACTTCTTAATTATTCGTTAATTAAGTGATTAAAATATATAGTCGTAAGCTACTATGTAAGAGTTTCGAATGGATATATTGCATGCCGAAAACGGACATTGGGTAAGTGAGGAACAAGTGCTTAAAGTTGGAAGAATGAGTGGGTTTATCCCACATTGCTTGTAAATGAATTTCTAGTTTATAACCTATTGCATCATTATACTTGCTAAGTGTGATGGTGAGGTTATGGAAAACCTTCTATGCGGGCGCAGCGGGTTGCAAATCCTGGCCAGATTTGTACTGAAACTAGTGGGACTTGGGTGCGAGCGAGCGTGCGCGACCTGCATACACGAACGCCGGACCGAAATAGGCACAAGTGGCTGGCCTGCGAGTGCCAACGTTTTGCTCATGGTCTGAACGTTTTTCTTCATGAACTTTCTTAATGGCCTCTTCATATTCTGTAGCTCTTCTCATTTTGCCCACTACCTGGCGCAATGAATAGCAAGAGTTACACCATTGAAGTGCACCAATTACTTGGTATAGTTAAAGGAGATTTTCATTACTCACCCCATTCCTCACCTATAAAAAGGTCTCAGTGTTGAAGTAGAAGCTTTGCACCAATAGAACTCTTCACTTCTGTTTTCTTCTCCTTCCTTCAATCTCTGATAATCCATGCGTAATCTAAGTTCGCCAGAACAGCTAAGCAGTGCAGCTTACTCGTTGGGTTTCGACCGTTGTATCTTGAGAAGCAAGCGTCCAGTGAATCCTCAAAGCAACATAGATGAGGGGGCGTAATTATATTAAGGAAACTGTGCAAGCACAGGCCTCGGATTAGTCTTACGAAAGGCGGTTTGTTTTATTTAGATTCTGTTATCTTCGATTGTTACACACTAGAACTAACAAACTTAAAACAATTACTGTATTTTCTCTTATTAGAGGATTGTTTCGTTCGAAGATACTAATCTGTGTGATTTTCTTTGTAGAAAATGAATATTGAATCTGCCTCTGCTACCGCTACTGCTTCTGCTACTGCCTCAGCAACCATGTCTAAGTCTGATGGTGCTAGTTCCAGTGTCCTCACTCGGATGGCTGGTTCGACTATGTCGGTACCTGTGAGCCATGCCAAAAAGCCTGAGAAGTTCACTGGTTTGCACTTTAAGAGGTGGCAACAAAAATTTTTTTACCTGACCACGCTTGATCTTGCTAGCTATCTCACAAAAGATGCCCCCAAATCTCCTGAGGGTGAGATGAACATTGATATGACAAGGTCCATTGATGCGTTGAACCACGCTGATTTCCTGTGCAGGAATTACATGTTGAATGGGCTTTCTGATGCTCTGTACAATTTGTATGGATCAATGAAAACCGCCAAAGAACTGTGGGAGTCTTTGGATAAGAAATACAAGACTGAAGATGCTGGAGCCAAGAAGTTCATTGTTGGACGATTCTTGGACTTCCTGATGGTTAACTCTATATCTATTATTTCTCAGGTTCAGGAGTTGCAAGTGATCTATCATCAGATAAGTGCTGAAGGCATGAAGCTGCCAGAGGCTTTTCAAGTGGTTGTTATGATTGAGAAACTGCCACCGGCTTGGAAGGACTTCAAGAACTATTTCAAGCACAAGCGAAAGGAGATGAACCTGGAAGAATTGATTGTTCGGCTCAGAATTGAGGAGGATAATCGTGCTTCTGCTGAGGAGTCTGGTTATGTTCCTAACTCCCCACGCCCGGATGCTAGAGCTAATCTAGTTGAGCATGGGAAGAACAAGAAGAAAGCTTCTTCAAACGGGTTTAAGCCTAAACCCTTTGGTGGGGTTGAGAAGAAGAAATTCAATGGAAAGTGCTTCACTTGTGGCAATGTTGGCCACCGATCTGCTGATTGTTCCAAGGCCAAGAAGAAGCCTCGTCAAGCTAATATGGTTGAAGTTGTGGCTAAGGATGTAGCTGATTTGAACCTCAGTGTTGTGGTTTCTGAGGTGAATCTTATTGATTCTCACCCCAGAG
>JAYMSP010005435.1:0-13667 GCA_036897095.1 Plantago elongata | reverse complement strand
ATCAATCCGCATCCGTTTGATGGAAAAATAGTCCATCCGTTATCCAATCCGTTCCGAGCGGATTGGATACGGACAAATCCCCCAGATAACGGATAAATCCAGCGGATATCCGTATCCGGTGAATAAATTTAAAAAAAATTAATTTCATAATTTAAAATCTAAATATACATAATCCCATACTCCATAAAAAACCAAAATCTACATGAATATCCATAATTCTATACTCCATAGTACCATAAATTAAAATGACCATAGTTTCATACTTCATAAATCATAATACCCCTTCTTTAATTTCTATACAACAATGGACGGAAACAATGGACGAATGGCGGCTGCTAATTCTATACTAGGAGAGGAGTAGAGAATTAGGTCAAATGTAAAATAACAATAATACCCCTTCTTTAATTTTTTGTGGTACTTTTCATTTTTCTCTTAATACAAAGTTCTATTCATTAAAAAAAAAAAAACGGATATCCGGCAAATTTATCCGTTCAAAACGGATGAAGGAAAATCCCATCTGCCATCCGATCCGTTTTTTAACAGATCGATCCGATCCGGTCCGTTTTCACGGATAACGGACCGGATTTGTGGATACGGATAAAATGAGCAGTCCTAGCCTCAGCCCATAAACGTTTAGACAACACATTGAGTTTAGCATGACTCTGCTCATCTATTGCAAGGTCCTGTTTTTCCATTTGGCCACTCCATTTTGTTGTGGGTTTCAGGAGCTGAAAACTCATTGGATATCCCCTTTTTGTCACAAAAAATAGAGAAGTATTAGTTTTCAAATTCCCTTCCATGATCAGAAAGGATCCTTTTAACTGACTCTTTATGCAAGTGTTTGAAATGAGTATAATATTTTTTGAAAACCTCAAATGTCTCAGACTTTTCTTTGAAAAATGCAACCCATGTGAACCTAGAAAAGTCATCAACCATGACAAAAATTTAGAGTTTATCCCCCAAACTTGCTACCTCATTTGGACCCATGAGGTCCATATGTATTAGCTCAAAACATTTTATAGTTCCAGTCCTTTGACTGTCAATGGGGAGAGTAGGATGGGATGCCCTAATTTGTTTACCCTTAAAATAATCACCACACACAAGTTTTTCACAGCTAGACAGTTTAGTTATGCCAAGAACAGCTCCTATTTTGGTTATCTTCTCAAGATTTCTATAATTCACATGACCTAGCTTTTTGTGCCAAATCACAAACTCATTCAATTACACATTGCTACAAGTAATATTTGAGTTCATAACATAACAATTATCTTGAGAACGAGTACTTGCCATGATGCATTCATACATATCATTAAAGACCATGCAAGATGTTTATCAAAGTAGACACGTTGATCATCATCACATATATGACTCTTACTCAACAAATTAGCAGTTAAGCCATCAATGAGAAGAAAATTCTTGAGTTGAGAACACCTAGCAATATCCAGTGTATCTTTACCCAACACTTTACCTTGAGTACCTCCTCCATAGTTGACCATACCTGAGCTTTGAGCAACAAAGTTTTTCAAATTCTTCATGGAACCTGTCATATGTCTAGAACAACCACTATCAAAGTACTAAACAGTCTTATGATGAGCACTTAAGGCAGATAACACAACATTGCATTTTAGATTCAATTCTAACTGCTCATTATCTAGTCTAGACACCCAAATTTTTCTGCCTTTGTTCTTTTTCACCTTTTGTTCAGTTGATGTTGCTACCACTGTTGTAGTAATACAACAGTGGATGCGACACTAGCTAAATTTTCCCTATTTTTCAAAACAAAACATTATCGTTTCTTGTGTCCAGTCTTTATGCAAAATTGACACACAAAAGTTTTCTTAGACAGGTTTTCTTTTTCTTTCACAAACTTTGGTGCATTTTTTAAGAACGCAAAACGTTTTTCTTTATTAGGCGTAGAACGAAGAGTAATAGGGTTTGAGTAACCTAGACCTTTGGTATCTTCATTACCTTGTTATATTGCACTATTTAGTACAACTGTACCTGTGTTCCATTTGGTTAGGATTCCCTCGGCTTTCTCAAGTTTGAGGGTTAGTGCCTGGATCTCAGCATCCTTCTTGGTCAATAGGACTTCCAGTTCAATTAGTGAGTTCTTTAGTTCAACATTTTCCTTCTCCAGTGGTTTGACAGATCTCTTAATCTCCTTGTATTTCTGCAAGATATCTTCAGACATAGCCTGCAATTCAAGAATTGTGTTGATCTTGATCAGAAGATAAACATGTGTTAGACATAAGAGATCCATGCAATCAACGGTAATTCATATTCAAGTGATCAGTAACTTCATGCTCATCAGAGAAATAGTTCTCCGGCTCAACTGGATTATCGTATCCAAGATACACAATTGGTTCATAGAGACTGTTCCTATCACTATTGATATTACTGCCACAGTGACTCAAACATTTGTTTTCATAATTCTGACTAGTAATAATGGTTGGGAGAGACTTAACCTGCGGTTCAGAATCCACAAGTTTGTTAGATTCATCGACTTCATAGTCTGAAGCTTCATCTTCATCCAAATTGACCCAGAATGACTTCCCTTTCTTCATCATGGTGTTGGCACACTCATTTTGGTAGTGACCCCATCCATTGCACTCGAAACATTGAACCTTTTCCAAAAGTTTTGGATCCAGTTTAGTTTGATTGAATGCTTTCTTAGGATTTTGCCTACCAGAGGGAGGAGAAAGAGAAGCGGCTCATCTATGAACTTCCCTTTGTTAAACCTTTTTACCAATGAATCATTTTTTTTTTTTGAAAAACAGCCAAAGACATTCCTTCCTCATTATCACTGAAACCCTCAGACTCTTTGGAATTGACATGAAGAGAAATGGCTTTGTTTTTTATTGGTATTTTCTCATTGAGAGACATCTCATGGTCTTTGAGATTGTTCATGAGAACATGGAAGTCCATTGTGGCTAAGTTTTGAGTATCTTGCATTATGTACCTCTTTTTAGCAAACCTAGAAGACAGAGATAGAGTAGCCTTGTAAACAAGTTGCTTATTGGAGAGTGTTTCTCCAAGAATTTGGCACTCGTTCAGGATGTCCAAGATCCTCTCAAAATAAGATTTGATGGTCTCGATTTCCTCCATTCTCATAGTCTTAAATTTGCTTAGAAGCATCCGGTTTAGCTCTCACGTACACTTGAGTCACCCTCACAATGATTTTGTAGGATGTCCCAAGCATGCTTAGCAGTTGTACAATTCTGAATGAGCCTAAACATGTGAGGGTCAATATTGAAAAAGATTGCATTGAGAGCCTTCTCATTATAAGATGACTTTTTCCAGTCATCCTCAGTCCATGAACTTTCGGGTTTGTTAGTAACATCCTCGTCTTTGTCAGGCCTTTGTCGTGGAAGTTTGTAACCATCTACAACAATCTTCTAAGCACGCGTATCAATGGATTTGATATGTGTCCTTAGACGAATGCTCCAATAGTGATAGTTTGAACCATCTAAAATCAATATCCTGTTCGAAAGTAGATTATTGGGATCCATATTAGCAAGTACAAAAGTCCAACACACCAATCAGTTATGTGGCTTGATCTTGATGCCAATTGAAAGAATATAGGACCCGGACTTTTGTACTAATATGTTATTTTCACTAATGTTGGTGCAACAGTGCGTGTAACAAAGTATGAAACCGATCAGCGGAAATAAACAGAACACCCAAGCAATTAATGTTAGCATTTATATAGATATATACCTGCCGAAGCCTCTCGGTAAATATCCACTAAAATAAGTAATGGATGTAAAAAAAAGATTCAAGAGACCTTGAACCACAAAACACTAGTCAGAATAGAAAAATCATATTCTAAATCTATCTATCTAGTAGACCTAGCTAGAAGATTACAAGGATTAGTAAACATGAAGAGTATCTATGCTTTGGAAATGGTGTTCTTGTTTTTCACGAAGTACCCTTCACAATGAGGTCGATCTTGTATTTATAGATGTTCAATCTGACTGGATCAAGCCCATGGGTTTTGTTGCTTATCCTTATCTTCAAGAGTCCACAAAATCTCAACTACCAAGAGTCCTTTGCTTCTTGTTCACTCCAGGAATTAGTTGATCTTGATCTCTTTTTGTGATATGATTTTGATTGTGTCTCTCTTGATATAAAAAGACTCCTACAAGACACAAAGAATAAACACACGTGGATCTAGGTAAGTGTTAGTGAAGAATGGTAATTAACCGATTAAACCTAAAGTGCATAAACCGGACCGGTGGATGTTGCAGTCATTGTTGTAGCAACATTAGTTTCAACAATGTCTCTAACATCCTGGACTTTCAAATAATATATATTCAACTTGGCTCAGATCTTTAAAATCGATCTCGACATATTCAATAAGATGTTAAAATTGAACTCGAGCTTAATCTGGAGCTTCTTTTATTATGACTCAAGTGTAGCTTTACTCAAGTATGACTTTACTGTAAAACTAGTACTGACCCGTGGCGATGCCATGCATAGCCTTAAATGTGTGAGTCATATTGGTGGAATATATAACCATGCAAGTCGGAATAAATATAAAAGATACGGTGTCATTAATACAATACCATAGAAATAAGTTTTGGTGAAAATAAAAGGTCGACAACGTACAAAAATAGATTCTTCAAAGTGGTTTAGAGGTTACACTAAACCTCCTTATACACCACATTGGTTTTAGTGTCTATGGGATTGCCTTCTTCATCTAACACCAACACCTTCAACCTCTTCTTGCTGGTAACTCTGGAGAATGCAATATAAAGCTACCCATTGTTGAATATTGGCCTAGGGAGGTAAAGACCGACGTGAGCTAGAGATTGACATTGACTCTTGTTATTGGTCATAGCGTAGCAAAAAAAATTGGGAAACCATCTCCTATAGAACCTGATTGGAATTTTGGTGAGGTCGGAGGGTGAAAGAAGCATATGTGCTATCAAGACCTTTTTGCCGGCGTTCTTACCAGTTATCATCCTGGCCTGTATGACTTTGTCCCAAATGTAAGTCACGACCAGTCAGGTTCCATTACATAATTCAACTACATGGTCTATATTCCTCAACAACATGATGGGACACCCAACTTTAAGGCGAATACGGTGGTTCGGGATGCCAGATGTCCTAATGGTGTTAAGGAATTCAGTGGAATACACATTCTCGCTGTTAACTATGTCATCTTCATCCGGACATATGCTATCGGAACTCAAGTACTCATGTGCATCACCGGACAACATAGACATGTCATAGTCATTGATCGGAGCTGATTTGGCACGATCCTGAAAATAACGGTCATCACCAATATGATAATTGAGGGAGGGGTAGGTGCTACTAACCATTGCAACAATGAGATCAGTTACATCGCATATGAGTATATCATCGGGGAGCTTGAACTCAATTTCACCATCATCTTACACGCCAACATCACCATCTCCAAGATGCAACAACCAATCGGCAAACTCCCTAATCTCTTGAACTTCATGTGTAGATCCACCAGCCTAAAACATAGATAGAGCAATACCACAAAATAAATATTTGAATATGGTTCATATGTACGATACTATATAAAATGATTGAACATAGAGACATGCACTAACCTGCAGACATATTCTTCGTGAGCTTCAATACTTTAAAATGAGGCCATATGGAGCGTGATGAAGACAATGATGCATAAACAATGTCTTCCTACTGTCTTTTGGTATGACATGCAATATCTACCTAAAGTCGCCGCCAAATAAAACAACCTTGCCACCAAATGACAATGTAGAGGGATGACTGCCATGTCTTCTAATAACATCTCGAAGACTCCTATCAAGTGCCTCAAAACAGATGCTATTAGTCGTAGGAGCTTCATCCCATATGATCAACCTCGTCTTCTGAAGCAAACTGGTCAGATCACTTCCAGGGGTTATTATACTACGTACAATAGTCTCATCAACCATAAGAGGTATTGAGAATCTTGAATGAGCTGTCCTTCCCTTTGGTAGAAGGAGTGCAGCGATACCACTGGATGCAACCGGCAACACAATCTTTGACTGAGACCTCAATGCAGAACACAAAGCCATGCATAAGAATGTCTTCCCCGTACCACCATAGCCATATAAGAAGAACTTCCCCTTGATCCATAGCCACAACATCCATGATCATGTGATATACAATTTGCTGCTCATCGGTTAGACATGAATATAGTCGATCAAATTCATCATGCATTTGATCGACATCATGAGCCATCTCTTCCGCTATGAGATTGTTTAGTCCATCTTAGATGGCCACATTATCATGGAGTGGCATTCCCGCATACTGAATCAACGAACTACCATTGTGAGACAACACTTCATCCATATCTGCAAGAGTGAAATTCCGTAACTGTTCCAAAGTGAGTTCCAAATTTGCATGAGGAACATAACCCAAAGTTATTTGTAAAAATAATAAATGAAAGTAATCTTGAAATAAAATTGAATTTGTAAAAGAAATAACTTAAATAAGAATATTATCAGGATTGTTCATATTCTTACGCAGTCGGTATGATATATCATCGGATAGAAACTCCCATGTTTTTCTCAAACTTCCACGGGTTTAGCCATGGGAGTTCGACATCAGTAGCATGCATAATAAATGTCTCAAATAACGACCAGATCCCCAGAAGCTTATTTTTTGATAGCATCGATGTACTTTTTGTCGTTATCTAACAAACCCATCACAAAGCAAGCGTCCCTATAAGTTGGATATAGCACACCATCTATGCTCTTCGAATCCTCGAAGCAAGTGGAACCCCGAGTATGATTCAACATGATCCTCAAATAGTATACTGGACCAGCCTTTGGGGGGACATGATAAATCCTACCAACTTTATTCATCCTCTGCTTCCTCTGTTTTCAAATCATGTTCTTTTTATCCCACACATAATTCCGTGGAAACTCAGAGTACAAATATTGACGGGCTTCAGGGTGCTCGTTGTTGTAATTCATCCATCGCAAGAATTGAGTATGGGCAATAGTCGGCTTCTCAATAAGATCTTCAATGAAATCACCGTCTTGAAGCACAAAGTATGTCCACCATCAAGATGGAAAGACAATCGCTCCACAGTGGAATCGCGATAGTGTATGTCATATGCCATAATGTGAGAAACAGCCTCATGCAGATACGTATCTACAATGGACATAGTCTTTTACCTCATTGTCAACGGTGATCTTAGCCCCAATCATATAGACTCCCTTGTTGACATACTTGAACAAATACTTAATCGAGTTCGACTTGTTGCACCACTCGACATTTATATGAGCACCGTACTTCATCAAGAGGAGTGGATTGTATTGAACGATGGACCTATGGAGTTTTTGTAAAACAAAATTATATAAACATTGGAAATTATGGAGTAAATAGTAATGAGTAACATTAAATACAACACAAGTCCAAGTGTAAAATAAAATGCAATAATTACTTGTTGTCAAATATGTTCCCGTTCTTTTCGATCGTGCAATCATCATCACATCTCATGTTACGGGGTACCCATTTTCATCAAAAGATGTTCGAGCATTGAAGCTCTTTGGGAATTTCTTAAAGCATTTCTTCTCATCATGCATACATGGTGCCGTGGTATTTTCTTCTCCATACGATCCGTGAACCATGTACTCAGTCACAACATGAAATAGTTCCGGACTTCTTTCCTTATTGAGGATCTCAGCATGAACGATATTATCTATGCCATCTACAATTATGCTCTTATCACCACGATCAATCCACAACTAAATATGAGTGTGAGGAAGCCCACGCTTTTGGAACTCAATTGTAAAGGCACCTGAAAAAAAAAAAAAAAGGTCAATCATGTGAAGTTAAAATAAGATTCATTGAACAACAATATTTAGTTGATGATGTGTATGTTTTTTTTTACCTCCCATGCACTTGTCAAATATATTCTTCATCTTTAAGTCCTTCACTAGTTGATCTAGCTTCATCTTGAACACACGACATAGTATGTTTGGCCTGTCCTTGGGGCGCAGCCCCTTGGACTCACAAAAGCGTATTATCTCTGGCCATTTCGAGTTGCACATGAATTTGATGAATAACTCAGAATAGCCAATGGTCTTACAAATTGTCATTGTGTCCTGAAAGTTTTGAACCACATACTTTGGCCCTCGACAAAAGATGAAGGAAGGAAAATCCTCTTACCAACAACATAAGTAGGATCATCAATATCAATTACATCTCTACGAATAGCATCGTCTAGAAATAAGATAAACATAGTTTGAGAAATGATAAAAAGTGCTCTTAAATTTTTTCTGGCAAATGAAAATTATGCATTCCTCTCCCAACCAAGCATAGAATCGTAGAAAATCTGCGTAACATAACTACATCTGTCCAAATTGGCTAGATAGTTGTGGCATTGACTTGTATAGTTGGCAAACCAATGAGGAGTTTGATGCTCAGAACAAAACACCTCGGTCACATTATGATACGATAGCATTTTCTCAACTCCATGCAATTCCTTGATCATGAAACCCAAGATGACACTATAACTCAAATGATCCAATGGACCATGAACTGCACGCATTTCAAAACAAAGCAAGGCATTCCCGATTCCAATGTTTGTCTGTGCTCATCAGTTTGCAAATATAAGTCATATATTTGGCATCGGGCGGCCAATTTCCAATAATCTCTCGAGTATACTATTTAGACTTGTGAAATTGCGATTGATCACCACATCTAAATATTACCTTAGATTTACATTAAAAAGACGAAATCATAATAGAAATATAGTTATTTTCAATGTAAAACAAAGGCTTACCACAATTCCACGGTAACAAAGATTCAAATTGAGGAGGCGTAGTGAATGAGATGCATTATGGTGCACGGATGTTATTTCGTCCGGGTCTGTCGGTGAAGCAGTTGGATGACTTAGTATAGCTTGTGGGTCGATTTTGGCGTTTGTAAGTAATGGTCTTAATCTCCTTAGTTGCTTTTCCTTTGGAGGTGCTTCGACGTTTGTACTTAATCATACCGACCGTAAAGAACTTGAAATGGTAGGTCTAATTGAAAAAGAAGAAAAATCAATTAATACACACCTTGGCCATTCAACCTCCACTAATCGATATATGTATATATGGATTGGGCATGAATTAGTAAGTTGAATGGTAATTAGTTTATTTACTTAATTAAACTAATTATGAGAAGCAAATAAATCTCCAGATTGTTGGGCACAATTAATGTCGTCCATAATTAATTGATTGACTTAATTAAACTAATTATGAGAAGCAAGCAAATCGACAAATATAATTTTAAATATCAAATTAGAAAGTTGTCGACTATTAAATGGTAAGTAAATATTCACACGACCAAATTAATGTTTCAATTATAAAAAGCATGCATTTTTTTAAATTTAATTTAAAATATTCATTGCTCTTTTTTTTCACTTTCGTTTCTTTAATTTTTTATTCCGTATTTTCTTTGTATTTTATTTTTAGTAGCATAATTAATTAATAAAAATACAAATAGATGAAAGACGAATGTCTAAAACATTGTGTTGAAAATTTAAAATAGATAAAACATGACTTACACATAGTACTTCATATGACATTGAAATTCAATTTAAATACTTTAATATTACAAATTAGACATTAATTAACAATATCATAGTCCCTCAGTTAGCCTTAAAAGAAAATTCTCTAGTTATAGATTTTAGTCTCGAAGTCGGCCTTGCATTTGTCACATATCAAGTAAACCGTAGGTGCATATCTTGATCTGGGATGCTTCGTACAATAGATGTTCGTATCAATAGTTGAGTGTATCAGCATGTTATTTAGTTTATTCACCTTTGAGCATAATTCGTAGCGACACCTTATTATATATTGAAAACAATCACTTCGATTCCAAATAGCCATCAACGCTTTCCATTAATCACGATGCCCGTCTCTGTTATTAGATAGTAAATTGAATATTGCATATGCGTAATCAGCCATCTTATGTCCGCCACCCACAATTTTATAAACTAGGTACTTAACCCGACTGAAATTATTATACTCGAACACATCGTTCTGCAAAATAAAATATAGTTTGGTATATAATTATAAGGTATAATAATAAGCGACTTTAAAGAGTAAATACTTGATTAAAATGATACGTAATAAAAGTTGTAGTCACCAGTAACATTCTTAAGTAGCTCTCAGGATTTTCAGCATTGATGCACTTCTCCATGAATTCAACTTCAACAGATTTTGGACTTTTCCACTTTGAATGGGGTATGATTTCAAAGTTGACATTGGCATAAAAGCCTGGCTCATTGCAAATCTTATTGTACCTCCTGGAGCTAATTATATAATTAACCAAAATATAAGTATGACAATATGTTATAGAAATATATTGATGAAAGACCATTTGTCCATATTAATTACCTTAGCATGACACTACGATAATCTTTGATGTTAGTATTGCCGCAAGATATATTATGTGCATATGTATATCAACAGGCAACTTTGGGAACAAAAACATGTTCCGGGGGTGATCCTTTCGTCTGGGTGTCTTCATGATTTCAATTGTAAACTGAAAATTTGCTTAGTGAAAAAGATTATGAGGATATTGGTGTTTATATATTGACGAAACCCTAATTCAACTTATGGTAAGTACCTAAATTAAAGTTGTCAAACGATATGATTTGATTGACAAATTTATGGTAAGTACCATAAATTAATTATTTAGATGAATCGTGAAATTTTTTCGGAAGTATTAATTAACTATCCATGTATAGATATCATACCAAATCAATTGTATGCATCATCAAGCAATAGGATTTTAAGCCAAAATGTTGTACTATATTACATATTGAAATGCTAAATTTTTTATGGCTCCAAATAAATGCATGGCCAAGCCCAATTCATTATTTTTAAAACTTTAAATTTAAACCATTAACTTTTTTTTCCCTGAGCTTAAAGTAAAACTTTTATTAAAAATATTTTCATGTGTACACCAAATTAATTTTCACCAATGAAAATGAAGAAATCATATGTGAATTTCACAAATGAAAATGAGGAAATCTTGCATGATAGATTTTAAGTATTAACCAACTATAATTTTATAAATCATTTATTCCCACGTCATTACATAAAAAATTATAACTTCATAAACCATCTTTTGTGGTTGAATGTAGCAAGCAATTCTATCTATTGAATAAGGACAAACTCACAATCCGGCTGAGTCTGATGAGGGGTAAAATTTTGCTAGTCATTTGAATTTTTTTTACGGCACTATGTATGGACGTCATATATTGTATATGTTTTAAATCATGTGGTGCATTTTGTGTACTTTAAGTGAATTCATGGTCTCTATAATTATAATAATTAAAAATGAACCATATAACATTAAAACCTCATAAAGTAATTTGGACATTGAACAAAAATTAAATAATAATAGTTATCAGATTGGGCAACAAATAACATTATTCTCAAACATAAAACTAGAGGTTCGTAGACCTAATCCTCATTCAAGGGAAATAGTGCTTAAAGCAAATAGCTTTAAAGTACTGCTTATTAGTGTAACACTCAATTTCAAAGTTGACTTTGCAGTAGTTGCATGTTGTGTAGAGATGTGATTTATATTTAGGCACGCAATGTTGGTCATAGTAGGGATCCGATATAATGTTTGAGTCGAGCAGCATGTGATTGAGCTTGTAGATCATTAAGCATATGTATTCTCGAGCTGTGAGGACTTTGTCAAAACAGTCATGCTCATCCCACATGGAAACCAATGCCTCAAGTCCTACACGTCGGTGATCAACATTTGTCGAGAGGAAATGGAACGACGTGTATGCGTATCGGGCAAACTTGTGTCCGTTAGAAATTATCTTATCCAATAGGTAGTCCATCGGACTGATGTAGTTATACTCGTACACATCAGTCTGAAATTTATTAAAAAAATTATATTAAGAACCATTGTACATAAAGAACCGAGATTAGGATTTAAGGTGTATCATTACCATTAACATTCATAGATAGCTTTTTTCGGACTGCCGACAACTGCACACATTGCCATGAACTCAACCTCGGTAGATCTGGAGCTTTTCCACTTGTTTCTATGTTGCTCGTCAAACCTTACATTTGGATAAAATCCTGGCACCTTGGCTATATCTTTGAACTTCGTGAAGCTGGTAACCAAAAAAAAACTCAAATAAGTCGAAAAAATCGGAACAATAAAGAAGATATGACTATAAAATTAGATGAATAAAATTTTAACCATTGAATGACGGTTTTTCAATCTTTGATGTTGATGATTGCCACAATGTACATGATATTAACTTGCAATTCGCTTGGCAAATCGGTGAACGTCGTCCTCTTGGTCCCATGGCGGCTACGTTTTTGTGTCATCATGATTTGTGAAATCTGAAACGAATTTACAAGAAAATTGTATGTGTTTATATATCGGTCAGGCGGTGTTTACAAGAAATTGTACAATAAGATCTTCTGTGGTTCTTTCAGTTCTTTTGGCATTGATGACAACTTGATTATGGTCTTGTCACTTCTCTCTTTCTTTCCTGTCTATTCTATTTCTCCTAAAATCCTAATTTTCTAAGTCGCGATCATTCTTTATGTCTCTTAGGTTATTCGGTTTTGGAATATCAAGCAGCAAACTTAATATATCATTGTTAGGATCTGTTAGTATTATGATATGTTCATTGGTGTGTGTATTACGCTTATCTATCTTTGTCTAGCTTAATTATCATGTATGTGTGTATAGTTGTTTCATGTCTATTTAACCAGATTAAACTAGAGAATTGATATTGAACTTTTTAAGCTATTGTCTTCATACAATTTGGAGTTACTATTTGATTACTTCAGCTTCGTTTTACTCTGATGTTAAAGTACAAATTAGGCAGTAATTAATTTTTTTGTGTATTATCATTCACAACTACCAGAAGAGGATGCAAAGAGGGCTGCTGCGTGGGAGGCAAGGAAAAAGGCAATACAACAGTATGATGGTGAACTAAATGACTTAGATCTCGAAGTTGATGATGAATTAATTGATGCGGATATCGAATTCAAAGGTAAAAGCGTTTTCATACACTATAAAGTTGATTTATATTCATAAACCGAGTAACTTTCTATTATCTGAATTTCAGAAAGTGATCAACATCAAGATGATCGAAGAAAAATTCGTTCAGCAGGCCGAGGATGCAATCGCAAGATTATTGAATGAGTTGCAATCAAAGATTTTGTGTAATACCAAAGCAACAATTTACATAAACTTTGAGAAGAAAATTTTATTTTATTGGTACAATAGTCATTAAATAGTTGATAGAATTCCTTTTTTAAGTAGTTGATCTTATTATTCCTAATTTTTAAAGTATTACAACACCTACCTTATTGTAGAAATAATATCTAAGCTAAGTATAAAAGTTTGATTACCTTCTTGGAAAGGGAATCACAACAAGATCTTTGAGTCCAAATACAATTAGATAAGTGTTACATACTGTAACTCTATATATAGGGTCATGTTGCTCTTCATTAGAACATATATATAAAAACAAGAAAACAACATATCAACTGGAGATTCGAAAAGCAAGCAAGGAACAAGAGGTTTGACAATCAAGCAAACAACCAAATTTGATAGAAATTGCCGGACATATCAGCTAATTATTAAAAGGTAAGTATCTTATGTGAGACAATTTCAGTTTTTTCTTTAATATCCAACACATT
>JAYMSP010005434.1:0-13669 GCA_036897095.1 Plantago elongata | reverse complement strand
AACTTCTCGATGGCTCTTCTACATCCAATCATTTCGTACAAATGCAAAACATGATAATGCAGAACATGCCAAATGTGGTCCAATACTACCAACAACAACAAGTCCAGCCACGACGTAGCGACTATACACGTGCTTACATTGACAGAGAGCGAGAAAATTGTGATGTTCGCTTGGAGCGAGACTACTTCGGTGTTCGTCCAACATATGCAAAGTATTTTCGACGGAGATTCAGAATGGTGAGACCGTTGTTCGAACGGGTGGTGGAGGTGTGTTGCGTCAAGATGATTACTTTGTATGCATACCAGATGCTACTGGCCGGCAAGGGTTAACCACACTACAAAAATGTACCGCCGCATTGGGAGTGAAGATAAAATGGTCAAATCTACGAAGGATATGTTAAAATTCATATTTGATATGAAAGACATGGATGTAACTGATGTAATCTAGCTATGTGATTCATGTTATTAGAACATCAATGTGTTGATGTTGAATAAGTTTCACTATGTGGACATGATTCTTGAGAAAATCAACAAGGGTGGCGTTGAAACAACTAGGAATTCACTGGATCCAAGTGTTCATGTTGCGAAAAACATTGTCTTGGGAGTGTCTCATGTTGAATAATACTCTAGGATAATTGAAATCATAATGTGTATGATGAATTGCACAAGACTTGATTTTGCATGTGTTGTAAGTAAACTGAGCTGTTACACGAAAAATCGAGGAGTTAGCCATTGAATGATATAATAAGAGTACTGAAGTACTTTAAGGTTTTCTCGTGATTGTGGGCTGCAGTATACTATATATCATGTTGTGCTAGAATGGTATGCGGATGCAAACTGGATCTCTAATTTCAAGAATGTTAAATCCACTAGTGGATATTATCTTCAATTTTGTGGCGTTCAAAAGTTTCTTGAAATTTTCTAAACAAATGATTATAATAAGATCCATGATGGAAGAAAATTTTACTGCGTTGAACTCATGTGTAGAGGAAGAACGGTGGCTACGCGTATATTTTTCACATTCTTCTACATTGGCCCGAACTTGTGCCAAGGAATATGTTTGCAATATATTGGTCAATTTGCAATTGGTAGAGCACAAAGTTATTGGTATAATGGTAAGTCAAGGACATATTTGTCAAAGGCATAAGACTGTTAGACAAGTTCTCACGACTAGTATTATCTCAATAGACTTTGTGATGTCTAAAGATAATTTAGCGGATCCATTAACCAGAAGGTTATGTCGTGAGATGATAGCAAAGTCGTATGTTGGAATGGGATTGAAGACTTTGACTTGTGGTTGATGCAAAGGAAAACCCAACCTAGTTGACTGGAGATCCCAAGATCTAGGTTTAAAGGGACAACCTAATTGTATCGACGTGGAGTTCACTGTGGGGGTTTACATATGTACAGTGACGAGAGTTAAAGAGGTTAAACGTGTGATTTTTAATGATTCTTACTAGTAACTTTGTTACACGGGGTAAGGGATCACCTATGTGATAGTGAAATGTGGGCCGCTTCAACAAGAATAAAATCTCAAATTCGTGTATGCTCTTGCAGAACCAGAAGAGGTGTTCATGGCCTAAACGAACACAACCATGAGAATTAATCCATGCCAGAGAGAAATCTGTGTGGAATACATCATTGTTTACATAAATGGCAGAACAGTTCAAGAACATCATGTCTACTGGTCAGCCAGTAAAAAAGGTGAATTCCTACAAGGGAGGGTTCAAGGATGGTTACATCTACCTATCCTATGTAGGTTCCGATCGTAGGGTTATATGACATGAAGATGAAGTTTTTCTTCATGTGGGGGATTGTTGGAAATTATGAAGAAAAAGTGAAGTAAATAATGTCTTGAGAGGTGTATTTACATTGAGACTATTTCTTAATTATTTGTTAATATATGTGTGTGTGTGTGTGTGTGTGTGTGTGTGTGAGCTACTCTGTAAGAGCTTCGGATTAATATATTATTTACCGAAAATGGACATTGGGTTAGTGAGGAATAAAATGCTCAAGTTAGAAGGTCGGGTGGGTTTGTCCCACATTGTTTGAGTCTCTAGTTTATACTTTATTAGCTCCTACTTGGTGTTCAAGTTGTGTAGTAAGGTAAGTTGAGTGTAAATCATGGCCAGATTTATACACGAAACTAGTGGACTAGTATGTGAGTAGGTGCTCGCGAATCTCACACACAATTGTTGGAACTGAGCCAAACTCTAATGGGTTAGACCTTATGAGCTAAGTTTTTGTTGGTTCAACTACTTCAACTTTCTAGAAGATTTTGCTTCAAGTAGAAATTTGTAACTTATGAAAGTTACAAATATTAAACATGGCATTTGTTGCTCCATAAGTAACGAGATTACTCTTGTGAAGTAGTGGAGGTAGTGGTGTCAATTGCACCATAAGTAACAAGATTACTCTTGTGAATTAGTGGATATAGTGGAGCATAAGTTACAAAATATTGTAATAAATTAGTGAATGAAGAATGAAGTTACATTCTCATTTCATCACCTATAAAAGGGTCTCACTTGTAATGGAAAAGAGTAGAATAAACCGACCATCTTCTCTTCACTCTTTGTGACCTTTTCTTATCCTCTCCCCTTTCGTATAATCCGGGCTCCAGTTTTATTCGCCAGGATCATCTAGCGAGTGTAGCTAGTTGTTAAGGTTCGACCGTTGTATCTTGGGAAACAAGCGTTCCACGATATATCAAGCACCGTAGTGAGAGGACGTAATTGTTTTAAGGAAAATGTGCTAGCACATGTCTCGGATTTGTATTTGGTTAAAGAAATGATTCAATTACTGTTTTTTTCCCTATACATTATAATTCATTCTATATATACTGATATTTTCAATTTCTCTTATCATGTGCAACAATTAGTACGTATAATATGCGATTCTAACCTTAAAAAATGACCAACTCAATTTAATTTGATAAAGTTTGAGTTCGACTCGTTTAATAAAGGAATTTGAATTTACCTTAAAAACCTCATTTGATGGTCGTTTGTCTTATCGAGTCGAGTAAAGACTCGGACGAATGATATATATCGTTTTATTATGCTCTGGAGGCACAATTCAATTTTTTGAATTTATATGTACGTTTAAGAAACGAGGTTGATATATGCTGAAATGAGTTTGGATTAAACTATTTTGACTTGAGTTCGAAACCAAAAGAGTATGTTGACTTTTTGCTTAGTCCCGTTGAATTTGGACTCTTAATTCAAAACTGAACTTTAGGAATGAGAGAGAGCTCAGAACTGTCCCAAATTGTATTTTTCAAACGGAAGGTAATATTTGAGGTCGTTCAACCATCAAAATGCTAGTAATTGTAAACGGGAAAGATCGAGTACATTATCTCTCACTTTACTGCTCCTCCTTTTCTAGTAGCCGACATATCGACAGGTTGATATTTGCAAGCTAGAAAATGCGAGCATTAAATTGACACTGTTGAGTGTTGAATCTTGATCTTTCATACAGTATTATAAAGTATCAAAATAAGTAATTAACCGAACTTTCATTTCACTTCACTTGGTAATTGCTGTATGTATACTTTAAACTTTAAGATATATCGACATATTGCACGAACTGTGTTTTTAAAACAAAGATGTAACTTCATATGGTGCCCAACTACCCATGCCGTGCCGACGATTTTTGTTCGGGTGGCTTATGAAGTACTAATATGAATCATTCTTTCAGGTCAATTTCCGTGATGACTTTATACATTTGTTTTCAAATTTTATAATATTTTATACTTCAAGAGAACTGTTTAACATCCAACAATACAATAAAAAGGATTATATATATTCACACAAATTACATATTATTAAATGTGCATAAGTTCATATTTTTTATATTTTATCATTTATTACTTTTTCACCTACAAGTATAAAGTTACGAGTCAACTTTAATATATGAAGTTTCAGACGAAGAAAGTATTACTAATTATATAGCATACTTTTATAATCCGCATATTATACTAATTAGCTATACTTGAACTATATAACACATGTATTGTAGGTTCGTTTTGACTTCAAATTAATATTAGAAATTTACGTTCGAAATAATTTAAAAGTCATCGTATTATTTAAAGAGTATATGTTTAGTTTTAAATACTATTATTTATTTAATGGATGTACATTACTATTTATTTGAGATGCGGAGGTTCGATATATCACATATATAAATTTATAATCTTTTCTTTTTTGTTTACAATAGCATTGGAAAATTCGTTGCGGAAATGTATTGGAGAATAAGTGAACACTAGTTATATAAAAAGTAGGGCTTGATCACATAATATAGGGAGGTTCAATTCATGCACCTAGCTTTTTCTTTGTAGATATTTTATCGCATTATAATTACACGCAATCTTCAAGTATATTTAGAAATTAAAGCAAGTAGCAGATATAGCAGATGATGCTGTTATTACATGAATCACTAATCATTAGCACTTCTTATTTTATGTCATCAAATTAATCTTTTTATTAACTATATTATTTTTCATTGACTATATTATGTTCCATGCCTGATCCTGTAATAATTATCAAAAGTAGAAAATGTGTATTCATGAATCATGATGGCCTATATATTTGATTCCTTCTCAACATGAGTTAACTTCCACAAATATATTAAAAATATCTACTTCTAAACCACGCCAAAAAACTTGTTTAGCCCGCTTATAATATTACACACTAGATTCGAGTTTATATCGTGTCATTGTGATCAGCAGAAGCAACTTCTTGAGGAATCGACAAACTTTAGGCTCCAATAATGGAGTGTGCTCCTCCTAATGATTAGAGAGAGCCGACTATTCGTCGTTTTATCCACGTTAAATGGAGAATATAACACATTAAATAAATTTATTCATTTCCTTCTTAATTTTGTACACCTAAGTATTATAACATTCTTTAACTTTAACATGATGATCGCATTTTCTAAAACGGAATCTAAATTATATATTTAATTTTAAATATTACATTTTTTATTATACTATCACAATGACATGAATTGATAAAAAAACAGATAATACAAGGATACCAAACACATTATTTTGAGGTATTTTAAAGTAACGCTTATATGTAAAGATGTTAAGTGATGCATTTTTTTTAAACGGTTAAATATTATTAATAAAATCGCAAGCATTAGATATGCTCATGCAGCAACATTACAAAGGAAAAAAGAACCATCTGAACTATAATCACCATAATAAGACTATATTTCTAAACCCAACTCTAAAATATTCACCAAACTATAAATGAGAGATCATCAAAACAAAGCCAAGCCTCAAAATTAAATGTAAACCGCAATTAGCTAGATCGAATAGCTTCATCTTCACCGTTCTGGATAAGTGCGCATCAACATGACCATGTAAAGGTACATCTCCACAAAGAAAAAACAACCTCAAGGTATTTAAGGTTAAATTTCAATGGTTTAACCCCTCGAGTCCTCAAAGATATTGAAAACTAGATCCTCGTGGTCTAGTTACTTGGGTTGTAGTCGCGGACTACTCAGAGCATACAAGATACTCCTCACACCGAGACAAAAGATACAAGGGTATAAAGCAAAAGACAAAATAACCTCAAGAAATTTAAGAACTTCGAAGTTTACTCTTCAGAATATACAAGATATTCCTCTCAATCAGAATTAAGAGAATCAGTAGATATGCTTGTAACATCCCTCCATCCTATCATCCCGTACGGCAAGTGGCAAGGAATTGAAAAATTACTCATAAACACCGATTCATTTACCGCTGCTAGCAACACCCTTCCACCATCAACTCAAATATGGCATGTGGCAAGCAATTTAAGAAGTTGTCACGAGGAAACTCATCCCGCCCATAATTCTCTACACCTACACCATATGTTTCAAGGTATTAAAGTGGCAAGTAATTTAAGATGCTACTATAACCATTAAATCTTAACTAAATGCAAAAGTAGCCAAATAATCATGTGTACCAAGCCAAAACTTAAATAAAAATAAACTTAAGATATTGAAGGTTATTGGTTTAACCACTTAATTGATTCTAATTTCATCTTCCTAAAACATGATTATAGTAGAAGTTTGTATAGATTACTAGAGTGATCCAATACCTAACTAGTTGGTGTCCCGTGCCCCTTCTCCTTTTTTGGACCCAAATCATCACTTAATGATCGACGTTAAAGGTTTAAACACAACTAAACTTTCTTCAATAAAATGTTGAATCCAAACCCACCAACATGCAATACAATATGATCATTAATAAAATTTTGCAGTGCCTTGTGTCAGTGGTATGGATATGATTTATCATTCATCCATTCAATACTAAAAACTCATACTGGTATTACCTGAATAGCTAATGCGTTTTCTAAAGCTATGCTACATTTTCTGCTCCAAGAGTTTATCTGGCATGAATCATGATACAACAGATTTTCAAGTCAACTATACACCTTACATAATTTACTAAAACCGGCAGCAACTTCAAGAAACTGGAAAATAGTCTCGAATTGTCTTTCTCTTCAGTGAAGAAGGGGGGCTTAGGACAGACGAAGGGCTTTGTTTTTCAGCTTCTGGAGTTCCGTCATTTGCATTAAAACTGAAAGACAACCTTTTCTTATGAGACTCTGGTGTACTGATTTCCGGCAATTTGATTGAAGACACGGAATTAACTTGACATGTTGTATTCGAGTTTGATATGCTCTGTTGTTCCTCACTTTCAGTACATGAGTCATTCATGAAGAGATTTCTCCTACTTTCCATTCTTGGAACTGCCATTATTCGCTTTCTAGTTGATACCGGGGATTTAGTGTATGAATAACTGATGTGGTTGCTCCATAAACGAACCTGTAAATATTCAATTAGATTATATGTATAACCTACATTAATACTTGTGTAGTGAAGTAGTATATTTTAGTATATGTTATGAAACTTACCGTTAAATCATCTGAACAGGTAGCTATTTCTCCAGTCTCAGATGGGGACCTGGAACAGAATATTATACAAGAACTTAATCATTGTTTGAATAATTGCAGCTAGCAGATGCAGGGTGAATGCTGACCATCTCCATCCAGTTATAATATCATCTTTAGTTCAAAATAAATATAGGCAAAATAGTTTTATTTTAGTTTAGTTTAAACAAAATCATACTGAAAGTGAGGTTCAAGTAATGTTTTTTCTGAATTCTATCATCCAAACATCACGGCATTGTTGTTAGTTAGATCGGAAGTAGAAGGCTAGTTCTTTTGAAACAAAGAGATGACGTGAAGATTTACCAAGCTACTGATGTAACTTCTGCAGTGTGGCTTGTCAAGCAGATTGGATCCAAGAAAGGCTTGTTCACCTATATTAACGAAGTTAAGAGTTAGAATCTGTTTTCCCAAAACAAGCAAGAGGCAGTTCTAGAATATCCTTACCTGCCATATGTAGGCATTTCCATCACTAGAACCGCTGAGAATGTGAGCTGCATCAGGACTGATTGCTGACTGTAAAAACAGTAAATATCAGATATATGAGCAATCAAACAGTACACCTAAGGTACCAAGCCCCATGTAGTAACATTTTACCTTGACAAAAAATGAATCGGTTCGACCTCCGGTGAAGGATTTTACTGGCCCTTTTTCCAGTTGAAGTACATTGTACATGTATATTCTGAAAGCGTATCAAACTATAAGTAGCATATTTTCAATTTTCTTGCAAACAATTACTTACTCTGACCATACGAGCATCAAATCACCTTTTGAGGATTTCAAGTATTTAAGGTTTTTTTTTTTAATCGGGTTATGTCATTACTCATGATAAAGCACTGAACTAAGCTCTAATCACAGCAGTATATTTACCTGTGATCCATACATGAGGCTGAAATAAATACTCCATTTGAATCTTGTGACAAGCTAGATATGCCATGTAACCGCTTTACCTGCACAAGAACAATTTGATTAATCTTACACCTTAAATATGGAACAGGAGTGAATGAACACAGATAACTTTACAAAAAACTGCTCAATGACATGAAATGAAACTGCAGGACACGCGTTAGTTCAATTATCCTGTTGTTAGCCAATCCAATTAAATAACATCGTTTTGACTTTCATAAGCAAGTAATAAGATCAGGGAAACCTAAAGTCACAGTTATGTATCAGGAGACTCACCTTATCACTTGCTTCAGTATTAGGACATGACTGTGTGACCGGGGTTTTAAGATTCCTGGTATCCCAGAACTTGATCACGCTGATTTTCGGGAAGCGATAAATATACAATATTTAGTAAACTGTTGAATGAACGCAAATCAACAAAACAAATGAACACAGACTCTGGGTAGCATTCCTCACCTGTCAACTGCTCCTGCAGTGGCAATAGAAACTTCATCCTTCAGATACAAAACTGAAGTGATACTCCGGGATTCAGCCTATAAAGACTTGTGTCAGTTTTGGGAATAGAGTAGGTAACACATGGAAACTTGTTAAAAACAGCAATACAAACCTTTCCATGCCGACATCGTCTACGGCCAGAAAAGGTATGGGCATCATGGACTACTGAGATAGGCCTACAGAATCAGCATCAGAGTTGAGTTTCAGATTATGAAATTTCTCATGTCGAGTATGATCTTTAGTTAACCAAGCATACAGTCAGACCTTAAAAACATGTTTTAGCCTAATCCAATAAATAAGTAAATACAGATATACTACATGATTATAGCACTGATGATCTTCTAATGCATGCACTGTGCACAACTGAGGTTAAGGAAACTCACAATAAACTAATCTTCTGGTTGGCATTTTCGGAGCTCCTGGAGTCCCATAGAGCAAAAGATCCATCTCTTGAACCAGAGACAATAAGCTCTGCAAAACATCATAAATTGAGATAGGTCACCATATAGTTTTAGTGTTGGATGTACATAAAACTTGAAATAAAATATTCTCATCGTAGGGAATAAAAAAATAAAAGAGCATCAAAACAAATGAACAGCAGGTGTAAGTTCTATTCAGGGACTAACCCTGATTAGTAGGGTGGCAGCTGATAGACTTGATGCTTCCAGTATGTCCCATCAATGATCGTACACATCTCTTCTCTTGTATATCCCAAATTTTTATCTGCAGAGTCAACATGATGTTTGAACAGTCAACAGATTGAATTACTGTTCAAGGCACCCGTTGAGCTTCTTTCTTGTGCTCCTTTATATATCAGTGTTCTGTGTTTAAGTTATCATAGTTTAGGAAGCACAACTCAGGTTCCATTGCAGTTGGACTTTCTGATCATGTAGGATATTATGGCTCTTTGCAGTTTGCCCCTTGAATTTCAATCTTAAATCAACATCTATCAGTAACTCCTAATACACCGGCAAGTTAAATTGACCCAGGATTGCAATGAACCCCTTGAGATGTACAAGGATCCATCTAGATTACTTATTTCCATACAGTGTGCAATACTGGGAGAGTTGAAGAATTAAAGCATTCTATGAACCGGGAGACTTACACTTTGATCGCCAGAAGCAGTTAATATGTGTGTGTCATCCTGACAAGACAAGACAAGACAAAGCAAAACAACTGAATTATTATTCTGCAGTTCATTAATGTTATCAAGTTCCAGATCACAAGATATATCAACAGAAACCAACTCCTAGGAGGCTTACGACTCGACTCATACAAGCACCCAAGAGTTCTTAATTAACCAGCTTCCCCAAACCAATAAGGGGCACAAGTCAGCATACACATGCATAGTTAGTTGATGAATTAGTACTTAACTTCAATCATATTGATATAATGACAAATGTGGACTCGGAAACAACTGTAATTGTACAGACTCAATAAGCAAAGCACGCTAAGTGGCCTAAGCACTGGAAGAAGATATATGAAAAAAAATTACTGGATTGTGTTAGATTGGTACCTTGGTCCAGCAAACGTCAAATATGGCATTCATATGAGCAACCCATTCAATAACCTTAGCTCTTTCTGAATAAAGTAAAACAAGACTAAATCAGAATCTCAATCACCGGATCAATAAATCAACAAACTTTTATACTCAAACTCACCAGCATTTTCTTGATAAGAAGACGAATCCTTAAACTTCTGCCTGGTATTCAACAAAGCAACATAACCCGCTTCATCGGCAACCGCAACAATATGACCATTCTTATTCGTCTACATAAATCACCGAATATTTAAACACTCTATCACCAAATGGAATATATGTGGACAAATGAGCTGAAATTGACTAGAAGTCTAGTACTAAACCAACCTTGCCAAATGAGATAGCCATCGGAGGAGACGGCTCAGCTTCGTGTTCGACAGCAAACGCTCCGATCGAACGGAAACTTTCGGGATTAGTCTCAACGAACGGGCGTTTCCTTACTGGTTGATTACATAATTAGGATTCAATCAGCTAAACTTTGACCTAAAATCAGTGTCGGTGAGAAATGAAGAAGCTGATAAGAGTGTAGAACAGTACCTCGGAAACCGCTGATTTCTCTGGATCTCAATACTTTGAGCAGGGATTGCTGCTTGGATGACTCCATTGTTGTTGATGAGATTGACAGTGTTGGGTGAAGTGGAGAGGAGTTGGCGGAAAGGGAGTTTTTGTTAGACCAGTCTTGTTTGTTTGGCGGGAGGAAATGGAGGGGTGGTAGAGGCGGGAGAATTTGAGGGGTGAAATTTTTTTGAATTTGCATTTCAGATGGCGGTAGATTGTATTCCAATGGATTGTTTGACACCAATTGCTAATTCCTTCCTTTCTCATGTAGGTTGGTTCGCATTTTGTTATATTTGATAATTTATTAAATAAAATTTTTCATTATAATTTAATTTGATATTTTACATTATATGATCTTTGTGATGCACACTTATTCCGGACAATGAAGATAAAGCTATTCGATTTAGCAATTGGCTGTTTACATTTGATTTTGAGGCTTCGCTTTGTGTTGGTGGTTTCTCAATTGTATTTTGGTGAATTTTTTAGAGTTGGGTTTAGAGATATAGCCTTGTTTTGGTGATTATGGTTCGGCTGGTTCCTTTTTCCTTTGTAATGTTGTTGCGTAAGAATATATTATGCTTGCGTTTATATTAATAAAAAATTTAGCCGTTTAAAAAAAAGAAATATATTAAACATATTTGGGGCAAGCATGCTAATTTTGATTTATTTGAATTCGAGCTTTTTATATTATCCAAAATCAATAGAGTATATTTGTTATTTTCTCTAATAAAAAAGTAGACGATCATTTATTCTTGAAACTGAGGAAGTGATAAATACCAAAATACCACATCTCCTCTAATTGATACCATACCGGTTTGTTGTAGAACTTTGAATATGAGGGATTTTGTAGATATTACATTATAATATATTGTAAAGTGTTTATTTATTATATGAAGTATGAACAATATAATATAATTTATGAGTAATTTGCGATCAATTTGATGCATATATATTCATTTGTTACTTGAAAATGAGACGGGGTATTATTGAAGATTCTACAATTTGAGTGAATAACCAGTTAGTCAGTGAAAAATAAATATTTCATTTGATAGAGGTCAACATCCTATCCATTATACATGTTGTAATAAGTTGTCTTAAATCCGAATCAAGGCTAATTGCAATTGGCTTAAAGAGTAATTGGGCTTAAATGCAATATATACGCGGAAAAGGTGCACTTTTATATTTTAATATTCATACACTGGAACTCGAAAGTTGTGCGTGCTTAATAAGTTTCACACGATAAGTTTTTCAGTTTTATCGTGTTTGGGTTGAGTTCCCACCATAAAGTTAACGTATTACATCATTAGATATGTTGCCTTATATAGATGAATCTTAATCCATTTAAAATCATTGTTACAGTTGGTGTTTAAGGCTAGGTTCTACTTGAACATGTTAAAGTATAGTTGGTTCCCGATGCATTTTTATTGCTCATATTCATGGAGTTTTTATAAATCCAAACACGCGATTCTCATAAATAGATGGGGTGGTAGCCTGGTACGAATATCTTGAACGAACCACAACCATTCATATCAAATATTCATTATTTTTTAATTTATTATTGAACATGAAATATATCATTACAATTACAACAGTTTTATCGTATTTGGGTTGAGTTCCCACAATAAAGTTAACATATTACATCATTATATATGTTGCCTTATATAAACGAACATTAATCCATTTAAAATCATTGTTACAATTGATGTTTAAGGCCAGGTTCTACTTGAACATGTTAAAGTATAGTTGGTTGGTTAATCAGTACAATGTCCGATGCATATGCATTTTTATCGCCTTAATCCATTTAAAATCATTGTTACAATTGGTGTTTAAGGCCAGGTTCTACTTGAACATGTTAAAGTATAGTTGGTTGGTTAATCAATACAATGCCCGATGCATATGCATTTTTATCGCTCATATTCTATGAATATAATCACCCATTTCAGGCACCACCAATCTCGGGAAATTAAACCCGTAACCATGACCAATCTATATTCAGATAATATAATTATCCATTTCGGGGAATCGAACCCGTGACCTCATGGTTACGGGTGTCTCAGCTTGCACTGGGTTACAAACGCTTTGACTTGTCAAATACTCAATATATATAAATATAACTGAAATACTTCTCACTAAAATTTGAGAGAGGTTCATTTTTCATTGTCAAAATTTAATTTTGTTTGACTTTGAAAAATGTCAAAACCGTAATGGAATTCACATGGGAGATGATCTGGCTTAAATCCACTTCAAATACCCCATTTCAATTCAATTCTAAACACAATGTCATCAAAATACATCTAAATACCCATTCAAATTATATACAATCGCATTATTTAATAAGATTATTTCCGTACGTTTCCGATAATTTGTGAAAAATGAAAAATCCGGCAGGAAAATTTCATTCAGTTCAAGATTCAATCGCCCGCCATCACTCGTCCAGGCGCGGTACCTCTATTCCAAAAATGCCGATGAGAAAGTAAAAAAGATGTCTTCATTCGCTCAAATGTCCATTCACCCGATATATCCAACTCGTCTCTGACTGCACAAGTAAGTCTATTTGCCTGCAAATCTTACAATTATGAATTTCGATTCATGTTAGCGTAATTTTAACACAGTTCGATGCCTTTTGATACTCGCGGTGTACTGTTGTGATCTGTTCTGATAAATATATAATGGTTACCTTTTTTCTATTGTGATGGTTGATAAAAAATTCGAATCGGAGGATTTATATTGTTTGATGATGTTTCCTGAGTTATAAAACTCTAGTTACTTGTATATTAGACGCCATGTAAGTCTCCAACGCATTGGTCCTGACTCATCTTTTTCCTCAATGCAATCAATTTTGATTGCCTTATTTCTTTTATCCCTTTTCTCCTTATTTCTTTTCTCCCTTTTCCATATCTCAAGCGCTCATGCGCATCTCTTTCCTCCTGCAATCGATTCCAACTGAATCGATTTTCTCTTCTTTCTCAAAACCGATTCAACTGAATTGATTTTATTCTCTGATCAAACAACCCACTGTTGTGGTCCTGCATCCCTTTTCTCCTTATCTCTCAACCTCATTTCTTTTCTCCCTCTTCTCCTTATCTCTTTTCTCCCTTTTCTCCTTATCTCTGAAGCTCTAATCTTTTCTCTTCTTTCTCAAGGTCGATTAAACTGAATTGATTTTCTTCTCTGATCAAACAACCCATTGTTGTTGATCCCCACCCATGTTCGAACAATTTTCTTTAATCTGTCGA
>JAYMSP010005433.1:0-13669 GCA_036897095.1 Plantago elongata | reverse complement strand
AAACATTATGTCTTCATAAACTTGTGCAATCTTCAGTCTTCAAATCTTCGATTAAAATCCATTGCTAGGATCCTTCTTCATGGTCTTCTTCGAAATATAAAATTACATTCAGAGGCCTAATAATTTTATTATAAGTTTAACTAGACTAACATACTATGTGATTTTTTCTTTTACAATGTTCAAGTGAACCAAGAGTACTAGTCACCTTTCTGTACTAAAGATAAGTCATGGTGATTGATCAAAAAAATACTAACACATATTCCTAACAAATTTCCCCATCTTCGATCAGTCAACCATGACTATCTTAAAGTCCTATTACAAACATGAAAATGAAAACAATCCACCACTTAATCATTTCAAATGATATTCAATTAGTTAATTAAGTACAGAAAGTAAACATCAACCAAATCACAAGATGTCATCTTTGCTGGCAAGTTAGCTTTTATAGAAGGTTTCTGAGAGTATGATCATCATGGGGAACGTTACAGCACAAGATAACTTTTACAAATATTGAACAATAAAGATCAATTCAGCAAAGTGATTACAAAACTACAACGTAGATTAGGACAACAGGAGAATCCAATATCCAAGTAAGATATCCTAAATTACTTGACTTCAAGTCTTCAAAAAAAACTTTGGTTCAGAAATCACAAGTTCTTCAACACCTCTCTGGATCAACGGATGTCAACTTTCCTGCAGTCTTCAGCATATTCATAGAGTAGCCTACTGACAGTTAGTTCTGTCTTTCTGGATAATCCACAAATCTCTTGATAAGTTTTGGCAGGGTCTTTGTTTGATTGAACAAAGTGCTTGACCCAAAGGTATTTACCCCATACCCATGCATGGTTAACCTTCAGCAGTGACAACTGATGATACCTGTAGATTTTCTCCAAGTAAGAAATGTCATCCAGGTATTGTTCTTTTGTCATGTAAAATGACTCATATGGTTCAACTCCTAGTCTGTAATGTCTGTTGAGAGTACCATCCAATTTACTGGTCTTGTGTACCTTATCAGGCTTGGGATAAGGATAGACAAAATCAAGTGGCTTCTTCATAGCCTCAGTCCTTATGTAAACCTTATAATCAAACCATTTCTTGGTGTTTGTTGGATTTAGCAATGTGGGCGTTGGTTCTCCATGCCATCATTTGATTGTAAATTGGTTCTGGAAACTTCCTGTTCAATAGCAAATGTTGTAGCTCAAGGATCTAGTAACAATTCTGGAGATGTATGCATCTGTAGGCTGATTGGCTGTCATCAGTTTTGACATACTCAATATGGACAGTAGCTGGTCTCTCTTGTTACTTGTCTTGAACTCTACCAAATTGTACGTCCCTGCGCCTCTTTCTATTCAGTCCTTTCTCCAGTTGAAGTTCTTCATGCTTTCTGGGGGTTGTGCTGGAAGATCCACCTTGGATCGACTTGGTATTCCCAGAAGGAGTTATGGCATTAATTGGTCTTACTGCCATTGGTGGTTCAGGAAGGCTACCCACGTTTCTTCTCTTCTAAAGTAGATGCTCATCTATATTAGTCTCATCATCATCATTGTTGAAATTTCTAACTAGAGACTTACAGGTTTCCCGACCTTGCAAATCTCCTTCTTCCTTCTCTTCTTCTTCTTAAGAAGGCTCCTTCTCTTTAGCAATAACAAGGGCCTTGGAACCCCTAGTTATTATGCTTTTGAGCCTTGTTGATGTTCTAACTCAGGTTTATGGAACCTGGAGTTTTTCAGAAGGGGTGTCCTTCTCTGGAACTTGACTTGTGGAGTGAGGTAGTTGTTTTCTCTGCCTACCTTTTCCTTTCTGGGCAGCTTGATTCTCTTCCCCCATAGTCATGAGTGACTGACTCAAGCATACGTAAGAGTTAGAAAGTGACTCAAAGTTCTTTTGCAGATTATTGTGAAATTGGACAAGCTTCTGGACTTCTGTTCTGAATTCTTGATTTTCTTTAAGGAGTAACTGCTCCTTTTGGTTCAGCTCTTCAAGTGGACGGAAGTAGGCTTCTGCTTTATGAGTAGCATAATATGCTTCCTCAAGTGACTTATTGGTGTTGTTGCAATATTCATCCCGAACCATGCCTAGATCTTTCTAAGACAAGGCAATGCTAGTGGCTCTGTGTAGAAAGAGCTTAGCCATCCTCTTTAGGTCGGATGGTACAGTTGAAAGTACCTGGGAGTCTTCAACAACTAACTTTGATCGCAGCTTAGCAAACACAATGCTTCTTCCTAAGAATTTGTCGTATCTGGAAGTAATGGCTGGTGAGGAGAAGATATGTGGATCAAGGAATTTTCTCTTGTAATGGGAGAGAAGAATTGTATCCTCTCCTGGAGCCATATCCTATGTCTCATCATCATCACTGCTCACATAGATGTGATCATTCTGATCAATATTGTCGAGCCCAGCAACTATTTTGCCTTTTTCCTTGGCATTGTCTTTCTAAGATGATGGTAATTGTAGCCTATCTGATGCAGCCTTAGCATCATGCTCTGTATTGTATGTCCAGAGTGTCCAACTCTGCAGCCGTGGCATAAATGTCTTTCTTCATTTGTTCCTTTCAACAAGGAGTTCCTTCTTCTTTGCATTCCCTGCCTCAATCTTTAGTAATTGGGCTTCCTTGGCTTCAATCAGAGATTGGTACTCTTGATTGAGCTTGCTTTCTTCTTCCAACATTTCCTTGAATTTTGCAACTCGATATTCAACAATCTTTAGTTCTTCTGATTGATCAGCTTGTTGACTTTTGTTAGAATAGTTGGACCGGGATTGGTACTTAAACACTAGAACAATAGACAATGTTGACTATGATGTTGAGTCAACATTGTCTTCAACACTAGAAGAACATACAACATCGGATAATCAATCTTGTTCTATAAACCAAGCTAATATATAAAATATATACTGGCGATGTCATAGGCAAAATTTCTACAAACAATAAAGTAGCATTCTGAAAACGATGTTTTAAATCAAATCACATGCGATTAATAAAACACCAAAACTAGTCCTAGAATAAGTGTAGTGAAAACCCTACTATAGTTGAGAATTCTTCTTGATGGGATCTCAAAGACTAGCAGAAAACAAGAACCTATCGATGAATAAAGCTCTCTAGAGACGATCAAGGAAAGGTGTAAAGTGTTGCAGTTGAATTCCTTCTGTATATATAGTGTTCAATGTCTTCTGTTCGAAGTGTAGAAGGATTTCTTCAAAGGCAACTTCCTTGTACTTGTTTCCTCCAATATTTGTTTAGAAGGATATTTCATTTAATCTTTTATACTTCAATGATTATTTCCTTCTTGCATTCTTCTTGAAACATTCTTTCATAATTCTTTCTTGAGTCGACAATGAATTAATCTTCTTGATTTCTTCGACTCCATGTTTCTAGCAAGTCAATGTTATCTGCAATGTTAACAAACATGTAGCACAACATTAGAACTATAAACATTGAACTCGTTAAGAAAGACAAGATTATCATTAAGTGCAGCTTGCACTTTCAATCTCCCCCTTAATCTTAGTCTTTCATCTCAATACCAAAGAAAGAATTAAGTAGCAAACATAAGCACACATTTCAAGCAACAGCAGTTGAAATCTCCCCATTAATACGTAAGCTCCCCCGTAACCACAGGCAGGCATACAAGTCAAGCATTCAAAGAGAGTACAAAACATAATTCAAATCCTAAAATATTACATACTATTGTTCATAATATAACGAAATAAAAGTTCAAATTTTAAATGGTCTTATTCTCCCCCCTTTTGTGAGGAAAGAAAAGACACCAAAGAGCTCCTATACTCCAACTTTTTGTTGATATGTTCTTGAAGATTGGCATTTTGGGCATCCACAATCTTCATTTGAAAGATGAGCTTGTCATGATCAGTCAGGGTACCAGCAGAGAGAGACTCAATACTGTGAAGGGATGTTAACCCAACATGAGTGTTAGCAATGGGCTCAACATTGACATTCTGAGCAATAACAATTCTAGCATTAGAGGATTCAGGCACTTCAGGAGGAACATAAACTACAGGTTCATTTGGAATGTCCATAGTAGCAGGCACATCAGGATCAACCAAAGGCAGATCACAGACCCTATTAGAAGTCTCCAACAATTGCCTATTCACATAAATCACTTCAAACTTGTTGTGATAACCCTCATCATCACGAATGACCAGATCTTGCAGCTTCAGAACAACTAAGATGGTGGCAGGAAGAATAGGATGTCCCTTAGAGCCCATGTTCTTGAATTTTTCAAGGTGTTGCACTATCCTTTCTCCCAATTTCACATTGTACCCCATCTTTATCCTATAAAGTAGCATTACAAATTCCCTATTTAGCTTGTTATTGTTGGAGGTGGGTAATCAGTTATAGAGACAAATTCATGCCAAGACAGAGATTAAGGATGAACAATACTTCAAGTCCATAGACCCCACAGCAGTCCAAGCTTAACGTTTCCCTAGAGAGAGTTCCCTAGCAATCTCATCATAGGACACATCAATGGGTGTTTCCACCTCTTCTCTGTTTCTGTACAACACTGCATTTATGTCCCTAGCATCTATCATTAACACTTCTCCTCTCATTTAGACACAATGATGTTTCACTCCTCCAACCTTATCGAAGTTCTTAGACAAGTGGGCATACTCACCACATCAGGCACAAAAGGCTCATATTGAGTTACAACATTATAAACTTCCTTTTCTTTAAAACTCCATTAGATTATGAGACTGAAGTCACTTTTCATCAATTACTCTCTCAATATCTACCTTCCTATCACCAAGAGTAACATATTTGTCAGAGTGTACCTGAGCATAGAAGTAAAAGTTCATAGCCTCATATTCCCAATAAGATTCATTTGTACCATGAGCATTTTGTGCAAGAGCATCATCATTAGCTGGAACTTCATCATCAACTAGAGGATCAGTTTCCTCTTCATCCATCGAGTTATCTTCATAATCTTCTCCTAATTCATCACCCATATACTCTTTTGTGCCATCAGATTTGTCTTTCCCATTAGTGTTTTCTGTGCCAACTTGAGATGTTGAGTCATCATCCTCATCAACATCCATGGGATCGGTTATGGTTTTCTCAGAATCACTTCCCTTACCCTCATGTTCTCCAACAACCTCATCTTCACGAATTGTAGTCTCATTCTCAGAATACTCAGTTTCATCATCACTCATTTCTTTTTCCACCATTGTCTCCTCTCTTTGTTCAGTTTGAGCTACTACATTTTCCTCACCATTTCCAGCTTCTTCTCCCAGAGCTTCTTCATTTTCATTAGTTTCCCCAATATTAGTAGGAGGAATTTCATCATGTACTTCATTCGATGCCGAATGAGGTAATTTTACAGCCGTTTATGGAGACTTTTCCTTGGTAGCAATCAGAATTATATCATCATCCATGAGATCAAACCCTAGATTGACCAGGGTTTCAGCAGCAACGCGAGATGGATGAGATGGGGAAGAGTCTACCTCAATGATTTCAGGCTATTTTGGCAATGTTGGAACGGTTGAAGGAGGTTTTGAGTGAAGTGGGGACGGGGTTTTGGTTTTCGTTTCTGATGCAACCCCCAATTCCTCAATTGGGATCTCAAACTATGGAACTTCTGCACGAATAGGTTGGAGATAAATCGAGTTGGAGATTTTTAAGATCAAATCGGACTTGTTTGGTGGTTAGACATGATAGTTGAGAGAAGAAGTTGATAGGAGTTTGAGTGGGGGAATGTTGGATGAATGTGGTGTGAAGAAGATGAACTGTTTTTGTGGACGTTGGTAGAAATAGACAGTAAAACACGGCGGTTCCAGCCTTTTACTGGGTCAGTGGGTAGTGAACATGTGGAAGTAAGTGGTGTTAGTGGGTGTTGTAACCGACCAAGTATGATTTTGGGATGGGATTTGCTTAAAAGAATCCTGCAAGTATGTAACAAAGCACAAATCTTATTTGTACATAGATGTTAATTCAGGATAGTTTGTTAGTGAGACAAAAATTTGTCAAGTCAAGATAATGAGATAAAATGACAAATCTTAGGGAGGTCAAATTTATCTCAATCTAAATAAGTGACAAGATACGGAATAACAAGAAAGCACATTCCCATGCAGAGGATACTGACTCTCCTTCAAACCCAAACCAAAAACATATACAAATCACATAAGAGAAAAAGCACGAATAATTTTCAGATAAGTGCACCAATATGCAACAAGTACAACCAATGTTAACCAGAATGTTGGCACAATAATGATGACAACATCGTAAAAGCAGACCACTCTTATTGTAAGTCAACTAGTCACTAAGCCCCAAGGAAATTAGAACCGATTAACACCATTAATGCTGGAGGTAAGATAGAGTGGGTTAGAATGCAACATGAAACACACCTAACATTGCCCAAAAAAGCAAAAAACAATGAAACAATAGCATGTGGTATAATTTATATTTTTTATGAGTAGGACATACATTGAATGTAGGCAACCGGGGCCCCATACATCCCAACGGTATCACAAACTCTTTCAGTAAAACAGGTGTGCACATAGGACTGAATGCAGGCAGCCGGAACTCCATATACACCAGTATCCTGCATGCACATTATCCGTCTCACCTTTATAGAAACCACCTCAAGAAAACAATCACACCGAATGCGGACAGCCGAAACCTCATGCACCCCAGTATAAAAGTAGTTTGTCTAGTAGTTCAAGTGCACAACCACACTCATAAGCATCAAAGGGAGAAACATCGAATAAAGGCAGAGGAGTAAATAAGCCATAAAACAACATCAATGAGTCTTTCATAGACCAGACACCCAAGAAACTCAATTCTCTTCAACCTTGGTATCAAGAAGACTTCAGACCCTAAGCATCACCACCTTGAACTTTCAAACTGAGAACAGACACAGACAACACGAGAGCACATAGAGCACAACACATAGAAAGAAAATTAAAAACAACATCACTAAAAGACAGACTTCCAATGTTGACCGTGATGTTAATTGAACACTACAGTGAACAATGCAAATCAAATAGTGCACATACCAAGAGACCTTCTTAGACTAAAGAATCACTCTTAGTCCAGTTGTTTGGTAAATATATCTGCTAGTTGATTTATGGTTTCTATATGCTCTATGTCAATGACTTGCTTATTGACCATGTCTCTTAGAAAATCATGCATAATGTCAATGTGTTTAGTGCGTGAATGTTGAGCAAGGTTCTTAGATATATGAATGGCACTAAGGTTGTCACAGAACATCAAGAGGGTATCCTTTCAAGACCATAATCATGTAGCATATTTGTCAACCAAATGAGTTGAGATACACAACTCCCAGCTGCTAAATATTCAAATTCAGCAGTAGAGAGTGACACACAATTTTGTTTCTTGCTATAAGATTAGGACCAAGATAAAAGCAACTTCCACTGGTAGATTTCCTATCATCAAGATCACCAGCCCAATCAGAATCACTAAATCCCACTAGATTAGTGTTTGAATCACATGCAAATCATAATCCCAAATTAACAGTTCCTGACACATACCTGAGAATTCTCTTTACATCAGTCAGGTGAGGAATTTTAGGATTAGATTGATACCTGGCACAAACACAAACTGAAAACATGATATCTGGTCTGGTGGCAGAGAGGTACAGAAGACTTCCAATCATTGATCTGTACAATGTTGGATCAACATCTTCCCTAACATCGATCTTGCTGAGTTTAAGAGCAGTAGCCATAGGAGTGTTGCATGGTTTTGCACTGTCCAATCCAAACTTTTTGATCAGATGCTTAGCATATTTTTTCTGAGATAGAAACAGACCATCATGACTTTGCTGAATTTGTAATCCAAGGAAGAAACTTAGCTCTCCAATCATACTCATTTCAAATGTACATGTCATAGCTTGAACAAACTGATCTACCATGGTAGTATAAGTTGAACCAAAAACTATATCATCTACGTAGATTTTAGCAATGCGAATATCTTTTCCTTCTCTTAGGATGAACAAGGTTTGATCACCATCTCCCTTTTTGAAACCAAAATCAACCAGGAATTAGTTAGCCTAGCATACCAAGCACGAGGGGCTCGCTTAAGACCATTTAAAGCTTTTCTTAGTTTGATAACATGAGGATGTTTGGGATCTTCAAAACCTTTAGGTTGCTCAACATAAACTTCTTTATCAATGTATCTATTTAAAAAGGCACCTTTAACATCCATTTATTGAAGTTTAATATTTAAACAACAAGCAATAGCTAAAAGGAGTCTAATGGATTCAAGTCTAGCAACATGAGCAAAAGGTTTCATCAAAATCCACAACTTCAACTTGAGTATAGCCTTGGGCAACTAATCTAGCCTTATTCTTGATAACAACACCATTTTCATCACTTTTATTTTTGAAAATCCACTTAGTACCTATGACATTGATACCAAGGGGTCTAGGAACTAAGGTCCAAACTTCATTAGTTTTGAAGTTCATTTTACATGGATTCAATCTAGTAATCATCTTTCAATGCTTCATTCACATTCTTCGGTTCAATAAGAGAGACAAAGCAAGAAGAACTTACAGATTGGCAGAGTGTAGCATACCTGACCGTTTACTTGTAGTTCTTTCAAGTATTACTTCTTCGAGTCCCTCCACTTGAGGTACCAATCACTTGAGTGTTGGGATGATCTCTTCGAATCCTAGGTGGGGGATCTTTCCTTACATTATCCAGAGAGTGTGTCTGAGGTTAATATTCAGGTTCAGGAGCAGTTTCAGACTCATCTGACAGTGTTTCAGATTCTTTCTCATGAACAGCTTCATCTATTGTGTTTTCAACCTACAAGGTTGAACTCGATGTTAAGTTAACATTGGGGTTAACATTGACACTATCTCCTTGAGCTACAGCATTGGACTCAGGTTCAACTTCCTGATCTGGTTTAGTACCTGTGTTCTCAGAAGTAGAACCTGCTTCCTGCATTGTACCTATCTCATTGCTTTTCTATGCAACTGGCTTAGCTCATAAACGGTAAACAGATTCTTGAATGGTTTGGGTCCTTGGATTATAAACTCTAAAGGCATGGCTATTGAGAGAATATCCAACAAAGATACCTTTATCACTTTTCATATCAAACTTACCTAGATGTTCTCTATCATTGAGAATATAGCAAGTACAAGCAGTATTGCAAAAGTATTTCAGATTAGGTTTATTCCCTTTAAAAATCTCATATGGAGTAGTTCAAGTTCCTAGTCTAAGATAGACTCTATTTATTATGTGACAAGCAGTATTGACAGCTTCAGCCCATAATCGTTATGACAAATGCATGGAACTTAACATGACTCTAGCCATTTCTTGTACAGTTCTATTCTTTCTTTCAACTACATATTTTGTGAAGGGGTTTTAGGTCTTGAGAATTAATAAGAGATACCTTTCAATTCACATAATTTGGCAAATGATTGATTCTCAAATTCCTTACCATGATCAGACCTAATTCTCTGAACCACTAGAGTAGAGAGTACTAAAGCTAGTATGCAACTTCTTGAATGAATCAAAAGTTTCAGATTTTTCTTTTAGAAAGTGTACCCAAGTAATCTAGAAGAATCATCAACAATGACAAAAATGTACCATTTACCTCCAAGACTTTCAACTTAAATTGGACCCATGACATCCATATGCAAGAGTTCAAAGAAATTAAATGTACCTCATTGTTGTCCTTCAGTTTGAATAGATGGATTTATAGCTCAGTTTGCTTACCACTTAGACAGTCACCACAAACATGTTTCTCAGTGTTTGTGAGCTTTGGCACTCCAGTGACAGCTCTAGTTTTGATGAGTTTCACCAAATTCTTGTAATTCACATGTCCAAGCTTCTTGTGCAAGATCTCAGCATCTTGCAAGACTACAGTTTTGAGAGGCAGTCATCACATAGCAGTTCTTTTTTGACCTTGTTCATGTCATAACAACCTTCTGATCTGCACAAGTGTAAACTAGACAGGAGACTTTGTCAAATTTAACCTCTAAGTCATCATCACACAAATGGCTTATGCTCAAAAAGATTATCTGTTAAGCCTACAACAAATAAAACATTTTTAAGGTTAGGATATCCTTCAATGAAGAGAGTTCCTTTTCCAAGAATTCTGCTTTTGTAGCCTCCACCATAAGTCACTAATCCACCCTTTTGAGAAACAAAGTTTGCTAGATGCTTGGAATTACCAGTCATATGGCGAGAGCATCCACTATCAAAGTACCATTTTTCTGCATTATTAGGAGAAGTAGCAACATAAAAAGCAACATTGCAAACAATCTTTTCTCTAGGAGCCCAAACTTTCTTATGCTTATTTTTAGGACTGTTCTGAGTTATATGACCACTACCTAAAGGAGTATGAGGTGACGTAGTAGAATTAAGACAAACCTTTTCAGTACCTTCCCCTGATGACTTCAATGTTGACTCAGCATTTACCTTGGCATTATAAATTTTGGGACTTATTGACTTAGATGTTAACGCAACATTGATGTCAACACTGGGTTTATCACATGCTTCAGTAGGTTCAATGTTAGGAATCTCTATTAGTATTTTGATCACTCTGCACAATGACTTATCCTAGTTTTAGAAAGGTGTTTAGTACTCTAGGTCACTAGACCATTGTAAAGAAGAAATACACCAAGTATGATAGTTTTTAGAAACCTTGTAATAGGATGTTAGGTCTCTGAATATAATTTTTATTTAGCTCGAAGAAGACCAAGAAGGAGGCATCCAAGCAAAGTAGAAGACCTTTTGCACAAAGGTATCTTAAGATAAAGGAGGAAAGTCTCTTCAGATTGTTACGTCCAGAAAGTCATGTAAAGACTTGTGTTTTCTTCACAAAACAATGTCATAACAAGTTTCTGAGACAACAAGTTTCTGAGATATGGAATATGTGATGCTTCCGAAAGCTACATGCATTCGTTGAGACTACATGACGAAATATAGTACACTGCATTTAATGTTGGACAAAAATGCCCTATCCTTCTGCGGAACTCTCTGAAAAAGTGATATACGCATGGGAATACTAATTTCAAGATATAAACGGATTGAATTTGAAATATGTCTAACGGATACTATTCAAACGACTATCAAATTCATCTATATATATCACCACTTAGAAGCTGAGAAATACACACACGAACTACGATCATATCAACTATCAAGAAAGTATTCTCTCAAGCATTCTTACTACAATTCTCCAAGCTATATGTTGCGACTAACAAGCTCAAGAATTCACTAGTAGTTCTAAATGTCTTGATCCTTCAACAAGTAGTTTAATTTGTGAAAGAGTTGAATTATTGGATATCTATCTGAGATTCATTCTCTTGAACAAATCTCACAAACTTAGGTCAGTCACGGAGAACCTACCATATACTGCACAAGTATATTAAGTAGTGTCATTCCTTTAAACTCTCTGAACATAGCTGAAAAGTTATAAAGAGAAGCTTACCTGAACATCAACATATAACCAACACCATCAAGGTGTGGAGCACAAGAAGTACTTGATTTGGGAAATCAAGGAATAACTCCAAGGTTATCTTGAGTACAAGAAATACTTGGCTGTAGGAGCTGGGGAACAACTCAGGGGGGGAACATTTGGTTGGGAACCATTTGTTATAGGAATCTTAGAATATGATCAATTGTAAGGAGAACTCAATTATTTGTTCTAGTGGATTCTAGGTCTCTAAAGGCCGAGTGGATTAGTTGGAGGATTAAGCCACCTCCAGATACCACTATGCTTGCTGTGTAATTTACTTTCTGTATTTACATTTCAGCAACACACACACACACACACATATACTCTTGCTAAACACAAACTCATTTATCTATCTCATAAAGACTTTCGCTCTCTGATTATAAGTATCAGATACCTACAAGTATCTAAAAATTTGTGCTTATCGATAAAAGTTTGAAAAGACTATTCAGCCCCCCCCCCCCCTAGTCTTTTCCATTCTTGTTATCTGGATCAACAAGTAGTATCAGAGTAGGAGGTTCCCAAGCCTTCTACACTGAACCTCGATCTCCCATATAGGTAAAGGTTTTTGTCGCTTTCCGATGATGTTTTTAATTGTATGTTAAGTGTGCAGGTATGTTTCTGAGTGATGCTCTGGTTCTTAAACCCGAGAATTGCGAGAAGTGGAAGAACAACATGATGCTGCATATTGAAGCAATCAAGGATGAGATGATTTATGTCATCAAGGAAGGACCAATCAAAATTAGACAGCTCAAACAAGTGTTTGGAGTATCTGATGGTCGGAGAAACGTTGTGTTAGGAATATCTTTTAGTGTTTATTTATCAATCACCATGTAACATATCTTTAGTACAGAAAGGTGACTAGTACTCTCGGTTCACTTGAACATTGTAATGAGGAAATCACCTAGTATGTTAGTCTAGTTAAACTTGTATAGGATTATTTAGGTCTCTGAATGTAATTTTTATGTTTCGAAGATGGCCATGAAGAAGGTCCCAGCAACGGAGTTTAATCTAAGATTTGAAGATTGCGCGAATTTAACGAAGACACAAGGGATTAGGCTCCTTTGAAATGCTATGTTCAGAAAGCCTCTGTATAGTGCTTTTGCACCTTACACCTCTCTGGTGATATGTCATTCTAAGCCAAGGAGCATGCTAGCTTTCTGATGAGCACATGTGTCCGTTGAGACTACAGGACAAGAAATAGTACAGTGTATTAATTACACCGACTGAAAAAATAGATTCCAGCAAGCCCTCTCTGTAAAACGAGATAGTGACTTCTGAGTACTTATTTCGAGATATCAACGGATTGAATTTTGAAAAGCTCCAACGGATACTATTCGAACGACTCTCAAATTCATCTATAAATATCAACTCTTAGAAGCTGAGAAAACACACGCAGAACAACACAAACTACGCTCATATTGTTATATCAAGCAAGTATTCTCTCAAGCTTTCTTACTACAATTCTCCAAGCTTAAAGCCAAATAGCTCGAAGAATTACTGGTAGTTCTAAGTGTTCTAAACCTTAACAAGAGTTTGGTTATCTGTGAAAGAGTTGAACACTCAGATACCCTTTCTGAAGTTCATTCTCCAGAACAGTTACCAACACTTGGGTGACAAAGGAGAATCCTTCCATGTACTGAACAAGTATATTAAGTTGCGATTTCTTCTCCAGGTCTCTGGATAAATAGTTGAAAAGTTATTTAAAGAGAAGCCTGACAATTAATCATATAACCAACACCATCAAGGCGTGGAGTACAGGAAGTACTTGGTTTGGAAAATCAAAGAAAAGCTCCAAGGTTATCTTGAGTACAAGAAGTACTTGGCTTTAGAAGCTAGGGAATAACTCAGGGGGAATATTTGGGTGGGAACCATTTGTTTTTAAGGATCTTAGAATAGGATATATTGTAAGGTGAACTCAATTATCTGTTCTAGTGGATTCTAGGTTTCAGAAAGGCCGAAGTGGACTGATTGGAGGATTATGCCACCTCTAGAAACCATTATAAGTTAATGTTTTATTTACTTAATGCATTTACATTCTAGCAACACATACTCACAAATTATTACTACAAAGTATATTAACGTTTATCTATCGCTTAAAGTATTCCGCTCTCTGAATCTAAGTATCATAAACCCTCCAAGGTTTCTGAAAAATATTGTTTATCGATAAAAGTTCGTAGAGACTATTCACCCCCCCCCCCCGCTTATCTTTCTATTCTTGGCTCTATCAGTCACAAC
>JAYMSP010005432.1:0-13674 GCA_036897095.1 Plantago elongata | reverse complement strand
TATATATATATATATATATATATATATGAAAAACAAACAATGTCATCATTTTCGTAGTGTGCAAGACGAATAGTGACCTGCCAGCTTCCTGAGAGTTGAACGGAGCATAGTTTGTTCCGTCACAGCTTAACCAAGACAACCATGCCAGGCCATGCCAAGTACTCAAAACAGATCCTAGAGTAACAAAATCACTATGCCGTCTCAAGGCATTTTTATTATATCTACTTTCAACACTTTAATGTGCTGTATTATCTTCACAATCAGTACACTAATGGTTATAAAAAAGCTATATGCACATCTCTTAAATATCTACCAATATCTTGAACAAATGGAGCTGAACAAGTGCTTTTCTCTCTTCTTGTTTTCACTTTATCTTCTGCAACCTGCTAGTTTTGCCTCATGTGAAAGGTCTACTTACATTGTCCACATGGACAAATCTTTCATGCCTAAGGCATTTGCCAACCACAACCATTGGTATGCTCATACTATCAACTCCTTAGAATCCATCAAAGACAGCTCTCTGGTGCGACATAACAAACCGCGGAGGCTAGTTTACACTTACGACAACACGTTTCATGGTTTCAGTGCTGTGTTGTCTAAGGATGAACTGGAAATCCTCGAACAATCACCTGGATTCGTCTCGGCGTACAGTGACAGAAATGTCACGCTTGACACCACTCACACTTTTGAGTTCCTTTCATTGAGTCCTAGCACAGGGTTGTGGCCAGCTTCTGAATTCGGGAAAGACGTGATCATTGGTGTTATTGACACCGGTGTCTGGCCTGAAAGTCGGAGCTTCAGGGACAATGGCATGACAGAGATTCCTGCAAGATGGAAGGGAATATGTGAAGAGGGAGAAGCCTTCAATTCTTCGTTATGTAATAAGAAACTCATTGGTGTTCGGTACTTCAATCAGGGAGTCATTGGTGCTAATCCGAACACAACCATTAGTATGAACTCTGGAAGGGATTTTTTTGGCCATGGGACACACACTTCATCAACTGCTGGAGGAAATTACGTTGATGATGTTTCGCTCTTTGGTTATGCGGATGGAACTGCAAGAGGAATTGCACCTCGTGCCAGGGTGGCAATGTATAAGGTGATTTGGAATGAAGGGCGGTATGCTTCTGATGTTCTTGCAGGGATGGATCAAGCTGTTGCTGATGGTGTTGATGTCATTTCCATATCCATGGGATTCGATGATGTTCCACTATATCAAGATCCAATCGCTATAGCTTCATTTGGCGCCATGGAGAAAGGCATCCTTGTTTCATCATCTGCTGGAAACGAATACAATATCGGAAGCTTACACAATGGAATTCCTTGGGTACTGACCGTTGCTGCTGGCTCCATCGATCGTTCCTTTGCTGGAACATTGACTCTTGGCAATGGAGTAGTCATCACAGGGTATACAATGTTTCCAGCTGCAGCACTTGTAAATGATCTGCCACTCATTTACAACAAATCAATTTCATCATGTAATTCAACGGAAGAGCTGTCTACAGTTGGGTACGGCATAATCATATGCGAATTCAGCTATGACTATGAACAGATGTCCTATCTCTCAAGATCAAATGCAGCAGCTGCTATTTTCATAGCAGATGATCCTGATGCATATGACTATCTGGAGTTCTCATATCCAAGTATTGCTATCAACTCTCTGGATGCACTTACTGTCATTGATTATGCAGCCAAAAATGCAAAACCATCTGCCAGTATCAAGTTTCAAGAAACCGTGATCGGGACAAAAGCTCCTATTGTTGCCCAGTATACTTCAAGAGGGCCTTCCCCGAGTTATCCTGGAATACTTAAGCCGGATGTTATGGCACCAGGATCGATGGTATTAGCATCATGGCTTCCCAATGACTTGATAGCTCGCATTGGTAATTTTTCTTTGACAAGTGACTTTATAGCTATTTCAGGCACTTCAATGGCATGTCCCCATGCCTCAGGAATTGCCGCGCTTCTTAGGGGTGCTCACCCTGAATGGAGCCCGGCAGCCATTCGATCATCCATGATTACAACTGCAAATCCTTTAGACAACACAGGAGATTCCATTCGCGATTCGTTCTTCAAATACGAAGCTGCAACTCCTTTAGCCATGGGAGCTGGACATGTTGATCCAAACAGCGCACTTGACCCAGGTCTCATATATGATGCTACTCCACAAGATTATGTGAACCTTCTCTGCTCAATGAATTTCACTCAGAGCCAAATCTTCACCATTACAAGGTCGAGCTACAATTGTTCAAATCCATCTTCGGATCTGAACTACCCATCATTCATAGCATTGTACACTAATGGTACTACAGGCGCTATGGGTCACTATTACGAAAGAACAGTCACAAATCTTGGAGATGATGTAGTTTCATATGATGTTCATGTGATAGCTCCAGAAGGCTCTACGGTTAGTGTCTCCCCAGCAACGTTAAAGTTCAGCAAGAAGTATGAGAAGCAAAGCTATTCACTCACCATACAGTACAATGCTAACACTACCGGAGCAATAACGTTTGGTTCAATTGTCTGGGTTTCAAAGGATGGCAAGCACAGTGTGAGAAGCCCGATTGTTGTCTCTCCAATGATTCCTGTCTGGTGATTGACTGGCTGTGGAAAACCTATGTCAAGTTTCAATAGTCTTACTGGATTTGTAAAATAAATTTTGTTCACTTGCATGGAGAACATGAAAGAGTGCACTTATTAACAGAGTTATCAAATAGCAGTAGATTTGAAACATCTTATTACAAGTATTACTAACAAAAGGCAACATTGTCAGGAAAGTCATATATGTCCATGTTCACATCGCAATATCCATCTGAAACCTTCAGTGCATAATTTGATTTCAATTCAAAGAAGTTATAGTACAAGCACCCATTGATTGGGAATGGGAGCTATGCATCCCTCAGTTCCCTTACGACTGTGCTAGATCGAGTCCGAAATCCTACTTATCCTGTTCAAGTTCCCTTCTTGAGGAATTTTCCAGAATAGGAAACAAAGCCATTAACGATGTGGAAAGAAAAATAACTCGCTAGCTTGTGGAGGCAAAAATGAGGTTGAGTTATGCGTTGTGAATGCAATACTAGATAGACAAAGAGCGGGCTCATACAGGTTAGATCTAAATCTACCTAAACGTGATCATCATCGGCTAGAAATGGAGTGTCTGTTAGCAATGAGACAGAGAATGAACTAAGGATGCGGACGTAAATGTCAAATAGGACAGCAAAACCTTGGTAAAATGTTGCTACAAATGTACGGTCCATCTTGAGTAAAGAACATGATGGCTATCGCTTAGGTATATTATCTTTGAGTTACAGTTTACCTATTCATCAAGCTTTGGGTTGCTGAAGCATTTTTTCAACCAATTTACGACATTTCTTTGGAAAGAGCCGCTTTAAATTACGTGAACGGTCTATGAGACCGAAATCTTATCATGGTTAAGAAGCAAGGTTCAAGTGGGGAAGTAGACGGTTGAATCGTCCATGATTTGACAGGAGAAGTTTGATTAGGAGAAGTCCAGAAGGAATATAAATGGAAAAGCAACAAATGAAGGAAAGGGGAATGCAAAAAATATATTAAAAGGATTCCATCCATTATCATGTATCAACCGGCAAGGAGCAAGAAGCAATCTCTAGATTTCATATCATATCAAGTAAAAACAAATAAACTACAACAGTAACTTCTTTGTTGAGGCATAAAATAGCCTTGAATCCAGCGTTTATCCACTAACAGAAACACATGGAGTTGATTGGAAGACCATTATCAGCTCAGCTCAGTCAGCTTTAGGCACCAACTCTATCGCGAGGAATCAAGCGCAATTCAGAACCATGTTTCAGAAACACATTTCCTAGAAGATTTGTTCAACAAGTCAGAATTGCCAAAATGTGTCGACAGAGCATTGAATCATAACACACCAACATGAAAGTCAAATTAAGTACTGAAAAGATAATGGTGTACTAGCTAAATATATATTTCGTCTACTTGAACTGTAATTAAAGGGAATTTGACTTGGCAACTACAGAAGATACCTTTGATAAGAGGATCAAAGAGACCTTATTGAGTAAGCAACAGACGACAGTACAGGGGGAGAAACACTATCGAAAGCAGTTCAGCTCAAATTCTATGGATAAAAATACTTTGATAGGGAGAAAATGGAAGCTAGTATCAGAACAAGTAAACAAAGGAAGATGCTAACTAGTCAGAAGCTATATTGTTTGGGTGCTTATAGGCTGTAGCTCCAAGGAGTTGGATGAAATATAAGACGTGTGAGAAGAGGTAGAGTGATAATCAATAAGTTAATGTGTAGAGATGAAATGTAGCACTGAACACTGTGGATGTTCTCAGTAAAAAAAAGATAAAAACAAAGTAAAACATCTCAACTTCAACACTGCAGATGCAGAACGCAGGCCACATTGACAGCTTATAGAATTCAAAGTAAATATCTGCTCGACCTTACGAAGTTCTACATAAGCAAGCCCGACTGCATAAACCACATGTCACCCTCAATTTTTCGACAATACAGATCGTCTTGAGGCACACTAAGTGAAACAATGAGGCTACATTGTGAATAACTTCTCTACCCATGGTTCCAAAATGTATTCTATATACCCCAAATTAAGGACCCAATCATGTCACAACAGGTATTGACATTTGAAACTAAACTACAGCAATCAAATGTCGGATAATCGGAATAAAACTAATCCGTAAACACATATTCCAAATTACCTGCACTCTGTTGCGGATTAATTCCGACTCCATCTGCACAAACAAATAAGATAAACACTCAATAGATGAAATCTAAAACTTCAGCTTTGCAGATTCAAAATAGATTTCAAAATTCACATACTTAACAGAGACATAGCTCAAAATCGATAATAGGCAAAAAAAGAATTACAAAACAAAACTGAGAAAATGCAATGAAGAACAAAAAAGGCTACCATTTGTAATTATCGCGCTGGTTTGAGGAGGCACTTTGAATTCCTCAGCAGCAAACTTGAGAACAGCAGTGAATGGAGCTGCCTCTGGTACACTAAACCTGTTCACCAATTTTGCCCCAAAAAAGATTAAATTATAGAAACTGGCAAAATTAAGATGAAAATAAAATCGAATTGAGGAAAAGCATACACTTTGAAAGGAAGTTTTGGATCGGAAGTGAGAGTCACTTTGAACGACACCTTTCCGCCACCTCCGCTTCCACTGCTCGCCATCGTATCGTATTTTCCGATGAAATCTTTTTCGGAAATTTTCTTCCGTGTAAATCAATTGGAAAAGGTGGGGGTGTTTGTATTGGGACGAAATTGCATTTCTGGATTGGAATTTTAACTTATTGTATTCGAGTGACAAAAGTTTTAAGGCTGTGGTTTAACATTAGCCACCATCGTTTCGACTATCGAGCACACAATACTATAAATGTAGACCATAAATGGGACGTATTGAGTGATTCTTCATGTTGTAATGTCTTTATTAATAAAGTGTATCGAATCAATGAACAATATTATGAAGGTATAATATTAGTTATTAATTTTTATAGATCTTGAAATGATTAATTTTATAAATCACTCAAATTTCATTACGACCTTCTTGTAAGTATGAATTTGTCTCCATACTCTATCTATGGTATTTAAACAAAGAATATCAACCACAATTGACAAAAACACATAATGAGTCTGTATTATATGATGATATAATAGAGTCTTTTCTAAATGAAACTTGCAAGTGTCCTTTTATAATTTACTCTTGTTCTCTTTTTAATTTCTAAAAATGATAGTGAAATTTTTAATAAAATGACCGGCTACCCGCACCATAGCGGTATGGAACTATGAAACATTTACTAAGCCTCAATTATTCATATCAATATCAACTTCTACAAAATATACTACTTGCACTCCTTCTTCTCATTCGAGTATAGATTATGTAACTCTTCCTTCTTACCACAGACTGGCACTTCAAAAGAAATTTTTTATATTATACTCCCTTCGGTCCATTAAAAACTTTCCAGAAAGTTACTTTATCTAGTTTTAAAAGAAATAATAAAATAATTGTTTATGTGAAATATTATGTTGGTAAAGTTATAAGTGGATGATAAAGTAAGAGAGAGATTGAATAAAATGATGATGTAGTGGGAAAGAGATATATTAAAAGAATTAGGTAGTGGGATAAAAACTTTTCATTTATGAGTTAGGAAGTTTCTAAAAAATGAAAGCTCTTAGAAGATTGGAGGGAGCAATAAAGTTATCAATAACTACTCTACAAGAATGTATGATGAATAATTCGCAGAGATATTGACATATTGCATAGCAATGCTCTTTGAATAATCTTATATACCACAATATAGTATATGGGTGAATTCGAGAAGAAAAAACAGTGTAACTATAACGTTATTATTGTAAACAATAGTCATCAATTTTAAGAGTTCCAAGACAAGATTCAAAATGAGTGAGACTATATCCATTTCCCAATTCCCATGACAAAAAAGAAGAGAAAAAAGTATGGTGAACTTCTATGTCAAAAATGAAACTCCAATAACGAGTAAAAAGTGATACAACCAAATCAGACAGAGGAGGGAGGACCGGAGAGCAATTTGACAGGAGAGTAAAACTCAAATTCAGAGAATTAAATAAACCGGACCATCATTCAACTTCCTGAACCGGACATTCCCTCGCAAAATGCCCTTCTTCTCCACAATTATAACAACCTCTCCCACCGCCCATTCCGCCACCGCGACCCCTCCCACGACCACCGCCACCACCACGACCTCTATATCCCCCACCACCCCCATCATCGCCACCTCTCCCACGGTAACACTCTCTCGCCAGATGTCCAATTCTCCCGCAATTATAACACTCCACTCCCTCCCCCAATCCCCTTCCTCCTCCTCGTCCTCCGCCACGCCCTCCGCCGCGCCGATTGGTCGCTCTGGCCAGAATCACGACCTCCGCCGCCTTGCTCCGGCCGTCCTCTCGAGTGTCCACCTTGAATTCCACCTTTTGCCCCTCGCGGAGTGTGCGGAACCCTTCCGATTGGATCTCGGTCTGATGCACGAACAGATCGTCGCCTCCTTCGTCCGGAGCGACAAATCCGAACCCTTTCTGTCCGCTGAACCATTTGACGGTGCCTGTGAGCTTCTTCTTCTCCTCCTCCATTGGTTTTGTGACCTGGTTTTGCTCGATTTTATGTTAATAGAGGCATGTGGATCGTAGGATATATGGTGGGGAATTATTGGGTGGTTTATCCATGTTTGCTTGGTAATGTTTCTTTGTCTATTCTATCTAGATAGATAGATATCTAGCTACTTCTTCTGTGTGTGTGGATAATTGCTTTGGATAGTGGGGATATATGTGGAGGGCCTAGATAATAATAATCACCTGTCATCTGTCAATGCACCAGTTAACATCACCATTTCCTTTCATTAGAGAACCTTATTTTTTGTTGTCTACCCCCTTTTCAGTTGTTCCTTAACTTTTATTTTGCTACTTGACTACTACTTGCATGAGTATCTGGTTCTTCTTCATATGGTTCGGTTATGCTAAGATCATAATGGTCCGTTTGATGATTGACAATTACATTTAAGGTTAAAAAGACTAATGGTTGTTGCTAATTGTACAATACTTGCTAGTAAGCTAGTAGCAATTTGTAATAATAAGGGTCATCCTGTGTACGAGTATCTGGTTCTTCATTGTATGCTTGAATTGTGTTTAGATAACGGTTGGTTCGATACTTGATAAATTACATGTAAGGTTTAAAAAACTGATGGTTGTTGCTACTTGTACAGCTATTTGCAATAATAAATAAAGGTCATGTTAGTGTATGAGTATCTGATTCTTCTTCATATGCTTCAATATTGCTAAGATAACGGTCGGTTCAATGCTTCACAATTACATGTAAAGTTCAAAAGACTAATGGTTGTTGCTACTTGCTAATAGCAATTTGCAATAATAAGGTCATCTTTGTGTATGAGTATCTGGTTATGCTTCGATTCTGTTAAGATTATGGTTGGTGCGACGTTTGATAATTACATGTAAGGTGTAAAAGACGGATGGTTGTTGCTACTTGTACAGTACTTACTACGTGTTAGTGGCAATTTGCAATAATAAGGGTCATCTTTGTGTATGCGTATCTGGTCCTTCTCGTATGCTTTGGTTATGCTAAGATAATGGTCCGTACGATGCTTGAAAAGTACATGTAAGGTTCAATAATAAAGGGTTTGACAGCCTGGTAGGTTCATTGAAGCTGGCTTACAAACTGACTACTTGACTACTTGACTACTTGACAGGATGAGATTGAATAGTCATGTGAATATTCAAGGAAAGAATAATCAACTCAGATTGGATTTTCCCTACAAAAGAACGTGCACCCAGTAACTAAGTTAATGAGATAGGTGAAATGAAAAGAATCAAAAGCAAGAGAGAGTTTTCCAACTTTGTAATGGAAGAAGAGGGAGATAGAATTAGCCAATTACCTGAGTGCATCCTTGAACAGATCCTCTCATTCCTTCACCTCAAACATGCCGTTCAGACATCTGTTCTTTCGAAAGGATGGAAAACCTCTTGGTCTTCTATACCTGATCTCAACTTCAGTTTCAGAAACCTTGCAGATCTTAGTTGTATAAATATTTGGAATTCTTGGGATGTTGATGGATTCATGCCCCGGTTCATCCTTTTCGTGATTGAGTACCTCTCTCAACGTGATGGCAGTTCCCGTGTTGGTGAATTTCGATTGTGTAGTGATCTTACCTCCACTGATTCGAAATTTGTTGAGCAGTGTGTTGAGTATGCCATCAGTCATGGTGCTCAAGAGATTGATCTTGATGTACTTTGCCGCCCCACACCTGTTAGATTTTCTGGTGAATTTATGGCTTCTAAATCACTTAAGATTCTGAAGCTAAAGCAGTACAAAAATAGCCTTGTTGTACCAAGCCCATTTATATTGCTAAATCTCACCACATTACAGCTTGAATGTTTCCAATTCAGAGATGATGATCTCTACAGTTTCTCAAAAGAGCCCTTCTCCGGTTTGCCAAATTTAGAGCAGTTGACTCTTCACCGCTGTGAAGTTGATGACTTAATCATTTCTTGCCCCAAGCTTAAGATCCTGGAGATATCGTTTACGGCAATGTTTTCTTCGTGTGAAAAAAAGATGCAACAAATTTCGGCTCCAATGTTGACTTCACTCAGGTACGAGGGGTATATTTCTTTGGTATGTCCTGTGATCGATTTACCATGTTTGGAGGAGGTCTACTTCCATCACTATGCAGTTCTTCAAGCCCCATTCACTGATGGTATTGTGAAGAAGATGCCCTGGAATTTGACCAGGATGTTGCGACAACTTGGGAATGCAAAGCTTGTTACCGTAACCATGGAAACAATTGAGGTACTTTGTTCAATACTTGTCCATACCAATAGAGTGAAATAATGTGAACACACATTCTTATTTTCCATCTGTATTGATCTTTACCTGTTTTCTATTTTGAAGGTTCTTGCAATGGATCCTGACCTCTTGGAGCAAAATACATCACCATTTCGCCAAATGAAACATCTGATCTTGAAGAAAAATCCTTTCGATTCGGACTCTACAGTTCCTGATGACGTTATGAACTACTTGACTAAGGGCACCCTGCATGGTAGCTCACTGGTGGTACAATCAGTAATTAGTAATTACAATTGAGTTCTGTTCTGTGGTAATAGAATGTAACTGGAACAACTAGTTACCCTGTGAATTCTTGATTGAACTGTGTACACATTTGTTCACATTGTATGTTGATGATGTATCTGTAGCTTGTCCAGCTGTTTAACTTCATATGGTTTAAGAAATTTCTTTTGTTCCTTGAATGTTATTGATGAAAATATTTTTCAATTTGGAGTCGTTGCTTATTGATTTATCCCAAACAGAGTTATGGACTAAAATTATGCAAGTTGCTCGACTATGTCGATTTATTGATGCCAATAAACTGTGCCTTCAAGATATTTGTTCTGAGTCATATGATCCCCTGAGGTCCAATTACATATTTTATACAGATTTCCGATGAAATGACAAACTATGGAATTATAAGAAAATATAAAGTATGTGGAAATAATGAACTCTATAGTATAGTTGTAATTAAAAAAAAGTTTTAATAAATAAACTCTGGACAAATTTGCATTCGGAACCAATATGTTTCTGAAGCGTATTGAAGTTGTAGCATATGTTACTCTCCCTCAGGGGTTATTTATTATTATATATGTTTGGATCTAGTGCAAAATACATGTGTTCTGACCGAATTTTACATTGTTTGGTATACTATTTGGTGATGTAAAAATTGTATGTTTCTCATAAAAGTAAGTGTAATATAATAAAAAGAAAGATTTTTCTAAATTATAGGAAAGTTCGGTTTATATAATACAAACCGGTTAAAAATATTAGAAACCGATATATAACTTTGTTTATATTAATACCCAAATAATAAACTAAATTTTTCATAAAATCCATAACAATTCACCATCTTCCTAAAATTCTAGTAAGATAACAATCATATTCCACCTCTCTTCATATGAATCTGCTGAAACGATCGTTTTCATCCATGTTGGAATATCTCACTGGTGAGATTTCGCGAGTGACCGCCATTGAAATCCGATCGACAATCCGAATCACCGACATCATATCAGTTCAAACTAAAACCATAGCAAAACATGACCCAATACAGTAAACTTCAATTTTACCCAATAACAATCAAAACCACAGCTAACAAAAACATTTACAAACAAAATTAGGACCTTGCGAATTGGGTGTTGAGAGCTTTGACATGTTGCCTCGACGATTCAGCCCTCAGCATATTCAATGGCGATGGCTGAACTGGAGGTGCTGTCCCTTGTCCATTAAACGGTGAATCCATGTTTACTCTCTTGCTCTGTAACATCACCCAATCTCAAGTATTCAAGAAACATTTGGAGTGAAATGACATTTTTATGTTGAAAATGAGTCACAATATGGACAATTCGCATACTACAAAAATGTATTTAATTTTAGAAATCTGAACAACTTAATTTTTGGAGGTGTTTACTTTCATCAAGATTACTGTAAAAATAAACGAATATCAAAAACCCTCACTAATTATCGAATTATATATTTTTTAAACATATCATATTTAAGCTATCAATCGGTGTAAAAATAACGGTCAACCCCAAAACTCCTATAAAACCTCCTTCGAATAAACTACTGAAAATTCCGTGCACATGTTTCATTATGAGATCCGTTTTCTTGTATGTGTGATTAACATCGTGATCCTATCAAGCTTAGCATCTATCTTGAGGTGATAAGAAATGAATGAAGACAGCTAATTAGAGATAATATTGTCTTGGAAGTTTAATTATTCAAATTTGCGTATATAGATCGATAAGGCGACTTCAACTACTTCACTAAAAAAAAATGAAGTCACCCTGCAGCCATAATTAACAATACATGTAGCGTCAATTTTCACATCAATTGCATTCATGGAAAACTTATAAATCTATCCTATTGATATTTAGGGATATATAGTATGGTTTGATTGTAATGACCACGACAGTCAAAAATCTTATTTAATGGGTTATTCGAATGATCATGAATAGTGGTATTTTTTTATTATTATTTTAATATTTTTTAACATATTCTAAAAGTTTATAAGTTGAAATTAATCAAATCACATCATTAGTTTTAAAATTTATTTTATTAAGGTTTAAATACACGTTTGTAAAATTAAAATAATCGAAATATCTAGAGTGGTCTCTATTTGTAGAGAACGAAAAATCATGAAAACCGGTATAATTTTTATATTTTTATATTATATATTTAATAAATTATAATACAAAACTAAAAAAATATATATTAATGGATGGGCCACCAAAATAATTCAATGGCCGAGTGGCCATTGTAAGATGAAACGGTCGACTAGATGGTTGGCCGAACTGGCTTTGTTGACTGGTCGGGAACTTGACCACTTTCATTGGAAGTGGTCTAACGCAGCCTGTATGTATTCGTTACACATCATAATTCATACAATATATCCATTAGAGACATGAAACATGTGGGCGAACACATGTTTTAGAATTATAATTAGGTTGGAATTTTTTAATATTAATATTTAAAAGTATTATTAAATTATGATTCCATATTAATATTTATATTACTTATATTAGATTGATATTTGAGTACTAATATTAAAAAATTTAATCTAATTAAATATACTTTTAACAGTTTGAAACATTGGGGGGAAATAGGTAGGTAAGTAAAATGTATTTTTTGAGGTTAGAACGAAGTTGTATGAATACACATCTACCAACTTAATAGGTCTGAAATATTCATCAGCTTATGCTGTACAAGAGGTCGCGACTCAGCGACATTCCACCACATGACAGAAACAAATTAAACATTGGATAATTTAATTTATACCATCCACATCACATTTTAAATACAGACGTTATTATATTTTTAATTACATTAAAATATATCGATTACAATATAATTATTATATAAATAATGTGGTGATTGTAATTAATTAAAAATATGATGTAGATCAAACAGTAAACTGAAAAAGTTTGTATAAAATAAAAAATGAGTGATCTGAAATGAAGGAATTTGCTAGTGATCCTTTGCGTCTTTCTTGGATCTTTTGTTGGCAACGGTGGATACGATTATGCATTCCACTTTCTCTTCTGCTTCCTGAACCTGCATATATATATATACACATTATAATTAATTTAAATTCACTTACAATTTGCAATATTATCAATTTATAATTATTATAATCCGATTCAAATTGATCCGAATTATAAGTTAAGGTACAAATCACGGCATGGAATCACGAGCATTTGAAGTTCTAACAACTGGACATTTCTTCAAAGCATAGAAAATACACAAATGGCGTGGACTGTGAAATTTAAATAATATGTCGTTTTCTACGATATTACATGATCAGGTTGATGTTATATTTTAATCTATCCACACTAATTAATGAAATTTTATATTGAATGTTCGTACCAATATCCATGTTAGCGTAAGTGCGTAACTTACAAACCTCATTATATTTTAGTTTCATTATCATCACCATCACAAGTTACCATTTTTATATATGCAATGCAACCAGTCTGAATTAGCTCATGTTTATTGAAAACTGCGATAATAAAAATTTAAGAAAAGACTGCAGTTAGTCAATATATATGCTCAAATTCAAGAATTGGAAAGGTTTTGGTGCAAAAGAAGCAGCCATGAACGACTTCTAACTAACATTTTGATTTGTATATATCTGATCTAGATGCATGACCGTCTAACATAAGTTTTTATCTTTGTTATAAATCAAAATGAAATTTCTTGTGCTATTCATTCTTATTAATAAAAAAATTTAATCGTTTTAAGAAAAAATCAAAATGAAATTAGGTATACCTTGTCGATAGCGTCGTCAAGGGCACCTGCGGTCTTGGCAGTTTTCTCAGCAAGATGTTCAACGATTTCAGCCAGATGTTTAAGATTTCCGTCGGGAAGATCATGACCAATGTTTTCTGCGATCTTGTCTACTTCTTCCGCCATCTTCTCCACCCCCTCCGTTATGTCTTCCACCATTTGTATTGTCCCCATTATCCTATCTGCACATTTTTCATTTTACGTTTAACTTATCGCTCGCTTGCATATATATATATATATATATATATATATATATATATATGTATATAT
>JAYMSP010005431.1:0-13677 GCA_036897095.1 Plantago elongata | reverse complement strand
ATCAAGAAGCACTCTTCGAAGAGTTCATCAAATCTCCAAGAAGATCGTCATTGCTCGCCTTAAACATCTACAAGTTCATCCGTTCAATCCGAGATCAAGCCAAGAAGCCCTCGTATCGACGTTCGTTTAACTTTGAAGACAAGTTCTGGACCGAAGAATTTGAAGATCGAAGTTCGTCATCTTAGGAAACTAGAATCAGAGGATTAGACTACAAAATTTTGGCACGCCCAGTGGGACATCCTTACCTCTCATCTCTAGTGAAGAATCATGCCTCCTAGGAAGACAATCAACTCTTCTCAAACTTCGGATGAAGCACAATCCAAGGATGTTGACGACCCGCAAGCCAACAAAGCTTTTGAAGCTCAAGACCCAACTGCTGTTGAAAAGGATGGACAAGAAACATCTGATGATGAAAAATTCCCTCTTAACACAAACGAAGCTCCTCCACAGTTCACGACAGGAAGTAGTCCTCCGCTTGATCAAATGGTGTTAGCCTTAGCAAAATCCATGGATTTTCTCATGAAGCATGCCGTGAAACAAGATGCAATGATTGCAAATTTTATGACTCGAGAACACACGCCTGAGAAGCCTTTAAGGAAGGAAACAACTTAAACTAGCAAAGCAGGAGGCAAGCAATAAGTGGTGGAGTATGAAGAACAATCATACCCTGAGCCAAAACAAGGAGAGATATTGTAAGGCCCCAGTTTGGTCCGGACGTCAAGGATTGTGCCGAACATCCAATTACATAAATATCAAAATATTATTTATTACAATCCCCAAATGTACTTGATAATTCGAAACATGAAACACACATTTATACTATCAGATCAGCAGCGAAAACAAGCCAGAGTCCGTCTGTCTGCTTAGCTACCCGATCCTCTCTTCGTGCTCAAAATCTGGGAAAACAGGATTATTAAAACATGAGAGTGTCAGTCACATGGACTCAGTGAGGATAGTCAAGCATGCATGAATATGCGTATGAATGCAACAGTACAGCAAACCAATACAACACGCTGATCAGGCTTTGTTAAGCAGTGGGGAAACCGTTAACAGGAACAGGATCGCTGCAGGTGACATCACCCAGCGTCAGTAACAGTAACAGGAACAGTATTGCTGCAGGTGACATCACCCAGCTTCAGTAACAGGATGTCGACGGTTTCCCAAAATTTTTTAGTGTGTGGTTGCTTTTTTTCAGGAAAACAGTTTTCGTGCAATGCAGTTCATGAGAATCAGTAAACATGATTAGTAAACAGGATCAGTATTTAGGATCAGTAAACAGGATCAGTATATAGGATCAGTAAACAGGATCAGTAAACAGGATTAGTAAAACAGGATCAGTACACAGGTTCAGTAAACAGACTCGGGGTACAACATTAATCAGCAACTGGACTAATAGGATGTCAAGTCAATACATGTAAGGTATTCTTAAGTACAGGTCATCTACAGTTATACAGTTAGAAATCAAAATTGGTAATCGAGTCGGAGTCAGTCGGTCGTCGTCGGATGGCCGCAGTCAGAGTTAGACAGTCACGCACATAAACAGGAACAGATATGAAGTGCAAGGAATGAACAGTATCAAATTTTCCAGGGCCGGATGCCGAAAGCTCGTAATCACTCATCGTAGATATCTTTCAAGTCAGGCGACTTCGTAATTCCTGATAAATAAATAGACAATACTACTTAATCCCAACACTAACTAATTTAAAAGACTCCCGACAATTTTTTCCCCAAACAGTCTAAGCCCATCATTTTACAAAATCCTATGACGTACATATAACCGATTCAATATCCGAGTTTCCTGATTACTACAGAACTTACGACATCTTAATTAATTAATTAATTAATCGACGTTCAGAATAATCAATACTGTTTTAGCAAACCTAAATTATTCTATTAATCTTAAATAATTTCCTCTTAATAAAATATTTAATTTCTCGGAAAACATTCAATTAAATACGACATGTGACCTTTATCAGTGAAAAATTCAGATAGCAATGACAAGTCTATTCCAGTATTTTATCAGACCTATAACAGTTCAATACTACCAGAAGTATTATTATACTATAGTCTCTAGTCGACAGCCAGTCGACGTCTACGCATAATTACGCAACCCAACAGTATACAGTATAACCAAACTTATACTCAAGCAAACAGTGCGCAGCCTGCGGTAACTAGTCTACAGTCGACGGCCAGTCGACACTATCTCCAATTCAATATACAGTCTACAATATTACTAGCTACTCTATGCAATTTACAGTATAATGATATCATTGGTGGCGCAGGGGCGGAGCAAGGCGGAGTAGTGGCGGGAAAGAGAAGGAGAAGAGCAGGAATGGTGTGGTCGACAATGGCGGGCAAGGTCGGCTATTTATAGCCATTGTGGTGTCGTGCAAGCCGGCTCCGGCCGACACGTGCCTGGCCATGCAACCGCGGCCAGCCTGCCTACGCGCCACGCCTCCGGAGCCGTGCTTTCGCGTGCCGCCACGTTTCTCTCGCCGCATTTGTCACGCGCGAAGGGCCCCATGGTGACGCCGTCCATGGCCGGTGGTCTTGCTTGGAGTAATTCGCGATTACCGACCGGGATGGAGTGGGGACGGGCGAATTGGCATGGGAGATGGGCGGGCACAAGGGAGTGGCGGATTTGGCACGGGAGGCAGATTTGGCACGGAGGTGGCGGCTTGGGTGAAGGAGACGGGCAGATTTGGCACTGGATATGGGGCAGACGGCTTGTGGAGACGAAGGAGGGAAAAAGACGGATTTGGACAAGTGAAGAGGAAGGAAGAAGATGTAATCAGGGGTATCTTGGTAATTTTGCCATTATATACACCTGGTTTCTTCTGGCTTCCAAACGGTTCGTAAATAAAATCCGAAAAAATGCGAAATCGACTCTCGGGCAATATTTGAGTCGAACTCAAGCCATATAAAAATTAAAATAAATAATTTTATTTTATTATTTTTATTATTATAATATCAATTAGCAATTTAACGGCGAAACCGATTAGCGTTAGATTTCTAATTCGACTTAATATAACCAATCGATACTTTCACCCGTTCGAAATAATAATTTTTAATATTAAATTAAATTTCGGATACATACTAAATGTGCGGTTCTTACATTCTCCCCCACTTTAGGGAATTTGGTCATCCAAATTCGACCCATTCTCGGTGAACAAGTATGGTTACTTTTCCCGCATCTCAACTTCCTTCTCCCAAGTGGCCTCTTCCAGGGTATGATTCTGCCAGAGAATCTTAACTAAAGGAATCTGCTTATTCCTAAGCTCTTTCATTTGGGTGTCAAAGACTCTGAGGGGTTTCTCTTCATAGGTCAGGTTTTCCTCGAGTTTAACTTCAGGGGGTTGAAGAATATGTTCAGGATCGGGGTGGTATTTTTTAAGTTGGGAGACGTGGAACACGTTGTGGATTCCATTCACTAGATGAAGCCATTACCTGCAAAACTTTAAACAACAGAATAGAAACAAAGAAAATTTTGCAGATTCATTTACAAGCTAAAGGCAACAAAATGCCTTAAATAGACTCAAAAACCAAGCCTCCAACGGCTAGTTTCACAAATGCAGCCTCACTTTTCTATTACATATTAGTCCCTCAAATATTGCATTACAAATCAGTCCAACTGTCATGTACTACGGCTAGTTAGTGTAATAAAAAAGAGGCCTTCATAAGGGTATATTATCTCCCATAGTTGTCCGATCTGAGGGCGGCATTGTAATAACTGCAGTTACATCTGTACTTAAAGGAAATAGTATTCTTTTCTCAAAGAGATCCTGGTCAAGTGTAATCTACTGAAGGAATCCTGCATACTTCGTCTAGAGAATAGACTAAGGAATCCCTAAGTAACATATGATATATAATATTACTACCTATTGAGTGTATTGTTAACCGCAGCACAGCATACTTTCTTTCTTGGCGTATCAACTCTGATTGAAAATCTTTCGGCGAAGGGAGAGAGATTTCGCTGGATCTCTCAATCTATTCAATGTGCTGCTGATTGTCCATGTCTTCTTCTTTAACAGTCCAACCGCCAGATTAATTAGAAAATCAAAAATAAAGAAACTGGAAGGAAAAATGATACCCAACTATCCACGCCATTTTTGTCATGCCACAGTAGATATTAAGGTTGACTTTTGGACTGAAGTGTTATTGATTTATGAAATATGTTATTGTTCAGGAGTCGGGGACCGCATTATTAATAATTAATCAACGGATGAGATTGAATCTAAATTTTATCTAATGGTTAAAATGAGTGTATTATTGTTAGTACATTACGATAATACTATTCTTAGCCATGCCCATATTAGTCTGTATACTGATTTGTAGAATTTGTTTCTTTTGGCTAAAGTGACTTTTGGATTGCCTGGAGAATACTTGAAAGAATATGGTGTTGTGGATGGCCCTTTTTATCAATAGTTTAGCATTGGTGTTTTTGAACTTTCTTGGTCTAGTACCTATGTTAGATTTAGTTGAACTTTTTCTTTTTTTTTCTTTTTGTATTGGCTCTTTCCTTAAAGTACTATATGTCTCTATCCTCCCGCTTGCTTAGTAACAAGGAATTCGTAAGGAAACATCATTTGTTAGCAATGTAGTACTATATTCCCTTCCTTTTGAATGTAGTTGCAGCTTGTAACCACTTAATCTTGACTTGGTCTTTTAGTCCAACACATACTTGTGGCTATATAGCATCACAATAGAGTGCAGGTTGGACTAAGTGAGTGTATTTTCATTGGGGCGTCTTGATATTAAAGTATACTTGATGATTCTTCTCTCTGACATACTTGAATCCGAAAGTATGTTTATGTAACACGTGTAACTAAATTCTATTGCTAATTCTGAGAGACTAAACTAATACTAGTTTAATTGATAAGCCAACACATGACTAATTACAGAGCTTATATATCAGACGGTTACCAAGACTCATGGACCGTTGGATCATAACCAAGATGATCCCGTCACGTCCATTAAACGTAACCAAAATGGAATTTCAGTCTTGGATTATTTAAGCAGCTGCATACTAATATCAGGAGTCGGACAGGATATTCAATATTCTGGTCATCTGTTACTATACCAGATATCTCCACCTAGAGCTGCTTTTTCATGCTCTATTATTGTTAAAATTTGGACCTTAAGAAATGCTCTTATTTTTATTTCTTATTTATCTACGATCCAAGTTGAATAACATAAGTAAAGAACCCATCCCCATTCTCATCCGTGTCCCATTCTCATCCGTGTCTACACTTGATAACTTAATAACAGATCAGATTACAAATCCATGTTATTATTATCTACATATCCGTGTAGACAGGTCCACCGCCACCTTCGGGTACTGTCCATTTGATATTCTGTTTAGGATCTTTAATATCACAAGCCTGCAAATGCATCACCATTAGCTCACTAGACAAATTCCCCAGCAAATTATGATAAAATATACTACATCAACACTTCCTCATTCGTAGCTCAAAAAAAGTAAACCAACATCTGCCATCTCCTCATATGTTTATGTAACATCATTGAAGAATATAACATATGCATAACAAAATAGGAATGAAAAAAGTACCTTGCAATGTAGGCAATTTTGAGCATTGATCTGCAGCTTTAACTGACCAGCTTCATCAGCTATGTACCTATTTATTAGTACAAACACCAGACAATGAAATTACTGGTCAATAAAAGAAAAGTGAGAATTTGATCCGAAGAGGATACATACTCATAAACGCGTGCTGGACAATATCGCGATTCAGGTCCAGCATATACAGGTAGATTAACAAGCTCAGGAACCTTTGGGTCCTTCAAGCGAAGGTGAGCTGGTTGGTCATGATCGTGATTTGTGTTACTCCTGAAAGAAAATGAGGCAGGGGAAATTAGTTTTGCAAATGCTATATTGTGTTAAGTCATCGAATCACATGCTTTTCCTAATGTCATGGACTTAACCAGTCAATGTCAAGATGGACTGAACCTACTGCCATATCATTGGTTCCTTCCATACGACAAACCAGCAAATATTTGAATGATTTTTTTCTCCCATAAGCTTGGTAGTAAGCAAGTGCATCAGTCATTATTATGACAACAGAAATCTCTGAAGATATTGTTGATGCGGGGTAAGAGGATTACCGATACAATGACGTTGTTATATCAAAGGACAAAACACCATCTGGCTTTGGATAGTCAATTGGTGCATACGCTTGTGCAACCTGAAGATTTTACGGATCAATCAACACTAAGGAAAAGTTAAATAGAGACTGAGTTAAAACAGAGATACTCATACAACTTTTTCATTGATATGAGCTCAAATCTTCATCTAGTGTTTCAGTAATTTCTAGACAAGTAAATATTTCCCTAGCAGCTGAAGTATAAACAAGAACCCTCTCAGGTATTTTCCCCAACAACTACTGTTCCTCCACATATAAAAGATTAAGGATCATAACTTCAGATTTGATGACATAATATAATAGTACTTTATTTATCAACCAAGAAATTCTTACATCAGTTGCCTCATGATCAGGCTTTCCATGCTTCAGCGTCCAAGGAGATTTTCCCTTCAATACATAACTGTGAAAGCTGGAGTAAGTTTCTTTGTCGTAATGAAGCAAAAAAATCTAAGTCAACATGCTCTTTGGCCACACAAAGATATATCTTACTGTTCTAGGGCACTCAGAGCGAGACCAGGAAAAAGACCATATTCAAATCCCTGCAATAGAAAACAATAATTACAACGAGGACAATATCACAGATTTTGCAGCTACAAAACAATTTCTAGTAAACATATACTTCAGCCAAACCAAATGACATCCTCACTTCAGCTTGGTCAATATCCTTCACCAAATCAGATATATTGTGGTGGGAGGAGAAAACCAAGTTACTGATACTGTTGCTAATGAGAATGACAGTAGATCTTTACTAAAATATTATTAACAGATACTCACTGGACGATAATTTCTTGCTAAGTGAAGTTCTTTCCATATCCACGAACTTTTCAAACTATCCCAGAAGGCCTCTGTTGAAGAGCCCTCATGAAGTGAGTTAAATACAGATTCCGCAGCTAACATTCCTGCAGTATAAATCATTTTCCATATCTTCATGTATGCCGAAAATAGTTTAAATGACTTGGTCTATCAAACTTGATCTAATCCCTCCATTATTTCTATTAACATTCACATTTTCCAAAAATGTACTTCTTTCACAAACATTCCCTTTCCTTTTATGGAAGCTGACTATCTGCACCACTTACTTGTTTACACACCCTCTCATACTTTAGTTATTATCTCTCCTACTTATCATCCACCAATAACTTTATTACATCATACCTACACAAATAATTTTTTGTTCTTCCATCTTAATATTTTGTGCCATTTTAAATGTGAATGATTTGAAATGAATGAAGGGAGTACATTAGAGTATTTTAAACAAATTATCTCCCTGAGGCTGACTACTTCCATCAGTTTGATTACTTATTTTCAGATAAGCAGTCACAAAAACAGATAAGCCCATTGTAAAAGCATTTTAAAAGCACAATGTTAGCATCCTAAACATACGAAGAAAACTTCAGATATTGGAACAAGAGATGTAATCGTGAATTATAGTGACTAATACCTGATTTCATAGCGGTATGTGATCCTTTAATCTTTGGTACATTTAAAAAGCCAGCAGAACAGCCAATAATTGCACCACCAGGAAAAACTGGATATGGAATGGACTGAAATTTTAATTAGCATCACAATGTATTTCACTTGGATATAAATGAAAAAGTACATTAGAAGAGAACAGATGGATATAATCATGAAATAATGAATTATGTCATATAATAATTTAATGCTATACATCTAGTAATGTCATGTTTTTATGTAATAATCATAGCTCATGAATTAAAAGATTCTTAATCACCTGATAACCGCCTTCATTCAAAGTACGAGCACCATATTCGAGAGCTGTGCCCCCCTCAAGAAGAGGTCTAATTGCAGGGTGATGTTTGAATTTCTGATGACAAAAAGAAATATAAGTTCACTATCAACCCCAAGATGATACATAAACGATTTACATTCTACGAACTAAATCAGGCTCCAAAAACAAGATACTATGTATATGAAAACCTTGTATCTGGTATAGGATTGTCAATCCATTAACATTAGGTAGACTTGTAACAGAAAGGTAATATTCTGGACACAGTTTGATAAAATGATGTTATAGAGAAGTATTGCAAATTAGTAAGCAAGAAATGCCAACCAAATCATCCTTGCAGAAGAATATGTACAGTAAAGAAGATGAATGATGAATCTAGGTCATCTTCAAAACTTACCTGAAACTCTTCATAAGGATTTAAGTAAGGATTGTGATAATCCAAAGCAACCACAAGACCAATGGCAACCTGTAAAAGAAAAAAGAAAAAGGCAAGTAAACAAACTTTATTTTCTGGGATGTGCAAATGTTTGCCAAGCACCATGAACCAAAAAATGAAACGAAACATGGAAACCATGTTCCAGCAAGGAAGAGAGTTGGTTGTTGCCACCTATTACATACTTACAGATGAATTGGGCCCGTTGCAGAAGACACCCTATTAAATGTTGTGGAACTGAAAGGCAATCATATCTTAAAACCGGAAAGTTTGACAAAGAAATTGGTGCTTCTCACTTTTCTGGAATGAACGGGCATTTTAAGATAAATAAAAATAAAGCATGAAATTGTTTCTCATAGGAACAGAGCATTAGTTTGGTTGACACTTGTGGGAAAAAGTTTACCAAACATATTACAATTCGCATAGTAATTTGCAAAGATGTTCTGCTGTAATGCAAATACCAATTCCAGAAACTTTTTTACCTCACTGCCAAATGACTATATTCAAAGACTGACAATGATGTACTCTCTATTATTCTTGAATATAATAATATCCCCACAGGAAGTTTCTACACGGTATGTGATACAGTAACAAAATTTTCCTTTGCATCACAGTTTAACTTTTATTTCAGAATTAGTATTTCAAAGCATATTTCATGAATCACACAACATGGTTTCTTAACGAACGGCTTTATCTATGTTGTCAATTGATAAAGTACAAGCAATACCTGTCTATCTTTCATATGATACATGAAAGAACCTCCATAGGTCTTGCGATCAAGTGGCCAACCAACTGTGTGAAGTACAGACCCAGCTTCATGCTTGTCTGCACTAATTTCCCAAACCTGCAAAGAAGTAGCTTGGTAACTAGAAAGGACGCATAGGTTGATCAAATCAAAAATTCCCACTTATGGGAATTTCAGGAAAGCATTGGAAATCAGGACAATAAATGAAAGACACATGAACAACATCCAGAAGTCAAACTGACAACATGGAAACCCCAGATGCGGTTACCAGATTCTGATAAATCCCACAAGTTCAAATGTATATGTGAGATGGTCCACATTTACCTCTTTTATTCCGAGAGCATAAGTCTGATGCTGCCCTTGGCCCTTCTCTCGCAAGTTGTACTTGCTGATTATTTTCTATGCATAATCCAAATTGGAGAGAGAAAAAAAAAGGTGGTTGGTTGTCTTCACATATAATTAAAACACCAGAAACATTAGGTGCAACTTTGCAAAACCTCAGACAGAGATCCTCGACATCCTTCTGCAAGCAGGGTAACCTTTCCTGCATATCAAACATAATAATACTTGATAAGAACTATGGGAAAGAAACGCACAAAATGATTCTACTTTTCATGTTCCTGTCATCTAAGCATAGTAAGTGACATTATTATTATTAGCCCACCAAAAGCAGGATTTTTTTTCCATTTGGTTTCATTCCAGGTAATTAGACTAGTCTAAGGCAGACACGGATTATGTATGAGGCTACTATGAAAGGTCTATGAGCTATATAACTTGGATATGTCAACATAGGCTATTGTTGAACGGTATATACAGTTAATACAATTATTATGTGCACAAAAACAATAAAAAACAAAACAAGAAAAAATGCAAGTCCAACCAAACCCATTATTTAGTATATAAACAAAGGTATAATTGAAAAATCCTTGAAGGGATGACTGGGTGCAAGTTAAGAGGAAGCAATCATACATGATTACGAGGTTCACGGAGATAGCCTTTTGCACCACTCAAAAGTTAATTGCAGACGAAAACTGAAAAGAACACCAGTTTTAAGTCATGGACCTACCTCTCAGCTCCACACCTGGTTGAAAGGTATCTTTCTTTGAACCATTTTTAGCCACTCCCATGTCATTAGTTGCAATACCCATAACATTATCATTTGTATCATACAAAACCTGGAAGATATTTCAGGATTACAGCACACATTCCTAAACAAGAAAAGCACTATAAAACTTAAGTTACCTCACTCGCAGCAAAGCCCGGGTATATCTCAACTCCTAATTCTTCAGCTTTTAGTCCCAACCAGCGCACTAACTGACTTAAACTGCACGAATATGTTCAATTTAATATTATCTGTAGCCAAGTCATCAAACCACCTACCTTTGAGGAACATGCATGAATACACTTCAGATGTCAAGGTATATCTTGATGATATAATCGGATTCATTCAAAGCACAGAATAGTTGAACATATGCACGTCTGGTAAAGAATAACCAGTCTAAACTTGGCCAGAGGAATATGAAAGATGGGGGTAAAGTCAAGACCTACCAACCGAACACCACCACCCCCCGTGCCAACTGATTTGTTGAGAAATTTTGCCAGAAAATGCAGAAAGTATTGTTAATTACTTAATTAATTATGGTTATTAGTAAAATAAACAAAGTAATGACTATGATTAAGATCACATCTGAACTTAAGGGAAGAGCTACAAAATGATACAATGTGACTCACTTGCTTACATTTTTCTTTGAGCAAAATTTGTTTCATCAGATCACTACAATTTCAGTGCTGAATGTATAGATTTGCCCTTTAAAGTACAATAAACACCTCTAAGCCTTCTCCTTCTTATTGCCACATGTCACGTTCTCATCCATCATTTTTCTTGTTTTTAAATTTTAGTCTTGTCCACTCTAAAATGTTTATTACTTGAAAAATAAAAGTGAAAAAAATAAATAAAAATCACCTACAATTTTATATATTCGAGATCTATAAATAGAGATCACTCTCAACTATTTTTGAATTATTATTTTAATATGTATAAAAATCACTACAAACTTTATTTGAATCTTAATAAATTGTAAAAACAATTTCAAAAATACAATGTTCCTAATTTTAATTTTATACACTCTTATAAATATCTTGAATATGTAAAAATAATCATTTATATTAAAAAATACCCGGTACCCGAATCCGATGCCTGATACTCGTGTTCGATATCCGGTATACGTATTCGAAGCCCGTTCTCCGTGTCCAATGTCCGTCACCCGTCTCCGATGCACGGTACCTGTGTTTCATGTCCGGTATCCGTAAGCAATGCCTGGTAACCATAACCATTGTTCGGTAAGTGTCCGATGTCCAGTCCGTCATTCGAATCCGGTGCTCAATACTCGTGTTCGATGTCCGGTATCCGTATTCGATGCCCGTCACCCGTGTTTGATGTTCGGTATTCATAAGCAATGCCAGGTAACTGTACCCATTGCCCGGTATCAGTACCTGATGCCCGTCACCCGTATCCAATGCACGGTACCCGTGTTTGATGTCTGGTAACCATACCCATTACCCGGTATCCGTACCTAATGCCCGTCACCTGTATCCAATGCACGGTACCCGTGTTTGATGTCTGGTAACCATACCCATTACCCAGTATCTGTGTCTGATGCCCAGCCCGGTTACTCTACTTGATTATCATATCATATTGCTAGTTTAATTATTGCCCCAATAATAAAATTGCACTTTTAAAACTCGTTTTACAATTTAGTAAGGTTCAAATAAAGTCGTTAGTGATTCTTATAGACCTTGAAAAAATAATTCAGACATAGTCAAGAGTGGTCTCTATTTATATAAATCTCGAAAATATATAGTTGTTGGTAATTTTTATTTCTTTTTATCATTTTTTTTATTTTAAGTTATAGACGTTTTAAATATGGACAAAATCAAATTTAAAGAGAAAAATGAAAAGGTAACCAAATGAACTAGTGAAATGAAGAAAAGAACATGTGTGTCCACTCAATTATTCTTACATGATTAGTACACAAATACGTACTATTTGACAAAAAAATTATGAAGTTGTTGATGATTTTGTTGGCCAAAGAAATTTGTAAAAAGTTCCATAGATTAGTATTGATTTGTAAGAAACCTGAACTTAAGTCCTTGAGATCTATACTAATGCAGAGTAGGTAGACCTTGGGCACACTAATAGATGTAGAACTTTTTTGTGAAGGAACATAGGCTTACCACCTTGATTCTACTTCATGCATCTAACAAAAATAAATGCTGATTAATCAAGTCATGAATATTGGTGTAATGATCATTTCATACTGCCATGCTCTGGCCCAATCTTGCTTGAGCGGTGATGATCAATGTGTCTGATTCATGAGCTAATATCTCATTCTGGACCCCTAACACACTTCTAGAATATCCAAAAAGGCATCATACCATCTGATAGTGTATGGCTACTTCTATAATATTAACATTCATCCAATGTGGGAAAGAGTATCCTAATCTACACATTAAAGCACTTGGCATCCGCACCGAGACATACAGCAAGAGAAATATCCGTAAAGGCTAAGGGTCCTGCAGTTTTAGTTGGTTCCTGGCGTGAATTAGGCTAGCCCTCTCCAAATATTCATGCAGGATACTAGGGGTGGCATTTATGGGTTTCGAAGTTTCTGCCACATAGCTCGCACAAAACAATCACCGTGAAAGCACACGCGAAGAACCATTGCAGTGCTGCAGCACTCAAGTTCCTAAATGCCAGTTGCTTTCTGATCCAATACCATTTCTAACGACCAAAAGACGAACATCAGCTAAACGCAAGAAGTTCATGCACCACGAATATCTCATTGAGGTGATATTGTCTGTGTTAGGCCTAAACCCTCACAATTTGTTTATGGAACTATGTAAAAGCCTCATATGCTAGAGCTCTGCCATAAATATTCTCAAACCTCCTGCTGGGCTACAATAGCAAGGTAGATGTCTTTCCAATGTACTTCAGAGAATATACTCACCTTACTGTGCTGTCACACCAGATAGTCTGGACAAAACTGACCAAGCGCGTGAAATTTGTTAGTAAACACCAAAGCTGACGTACGGTCCTGCATCAGCTTCAGAGATTTCGCCTGTTTTGATCGCTCATGTGAACTGGGAGAAATATTGGTTCATAAATGCTCCTCATTTTCCCCAAGCATCGGATTGGCACTATCATGATAGCTTATCTTCATCACATCTCAACAATGCATAGAGTTTTCTGCTAAATGAGAGTGGTATCAAAGCAACAGGTCATGATTCCTAAAGATTTTTTTTCCCACATATTTCGTTTTCCTTCAAAACAAGTTTGGTTTGACTATTGTAAGAATCATTTGAGCAACTGAGCTACTCAAATTCTAAATTGGTAGTGCTGGTCTTGCTTGATGCCACAGGACGAATAAGTGTGTGCATGAATTACCACTTGCTGGTTATGTGTGTTTACATGAAGAGATTCAAAATAATTCACGAGAAGGATGGGCAAGAGTTAATTTCAACTGCAAGTTATGTGGCTTTACAGGAAGAGGCCAGGTGAACCTTGAGGACAAGGCTCGCTTAGGGGGGAGGG
>JAYMSP010005430.1:0-13682 GCA_036897095.1 Plantago elongata | reverse complement strand
ATAGCTGTAGGAGTAGCCATACTTGAAAAACCAGGTTGTAAAAGTGGAGCAACAATTGAGTTTGCATGAACCATTGTTCCAGAAACATTCCCAAAAGAACTCGGACAGGGTGATAACGAGCATAACTGATCAGAAACACGAATAGAGTGGATTTCTGGGAAGAGTACTCTAGCATCCATACTCACGATCACACCAAAAGCAAGCTACAGGGTTTGTCCAACGTCCGATTTACGCCCACAAGATATCCACACATTCGAAATAGAAAATTCTATAGCCTGAGATGGTGTGTGTCAAACAAGACTTAGCAGAAATGTATACTTGAAGAGATGAAGTTAACCAACTTTTTCTGTGATACTCCCTCGATCGCATAAAACTTAATACATTTACTATTTATAGAGTAATGTTGGATCGATACAAAAGTTGTACTCCCTCCGTTCCGTCCCAAGTTAATCTTCCTCTGAGCCGGACACAAATTTAACGAAAAAAATTAATAAATTTGTTTACTTATTCTAGTAATCAGAGATCAAATAAATCTAGATAGTTCTAATACGATCAACCTAGATAGTTCCAATACGATTAGTGAAAATGATGAATATGCATTATTGAATTTAAGGAAATACAATTGGGCTTCTCACATTGTCTGATTGTCACATGTTATTTGTGTCATATGAAATTTTTTATCTCATACTAGGATTTTAAGCTAATTTAACACGTGTGAATTGACAACGAAGTAAAACTCAGTTGGTATGACATTTCACCTCTAACTAATTGGTTGCAGGTTCAAGTCACCCGAGTCCACTCAAATTATAAACATTCGTCCTGACCATTCAACACTTGAACTTCATTTTCAACCATCTTTGTATGGAGTATTGAGCAACATAGTACTACCCCTCCGGACTACACATTGGAAATCATGCACGTAACAAGTTCATTTTTTCTCCGATTTGACACCTAAAAAAACACAAGATATGCAATACATAACTTAAACATTTAAAATTAATAACACAATAAACACTATAAAATGGAAGTAAAAACTAACAAAAGATACTGTAAAAAAAACTAAATGAGAGCCTAATTAAATTATGGTCTGGTCAAATACACAATAAGCGTAAATTAAACAGAAAACAGAGATGTTTACAGAGTGTTACGAGGGTGTGTAAATCAGCAACATGAAAAAGGTCCAATTAGTACACATTAACCAGCACCAATCCGCCAAGTCTGAGCACTACTTTACTTCACCAGAAATTAATGTTGTAAATTGTCATCCATCACTATCTTCTGTGGGATGCCACAGAAGAAATCAGACATGACTTTTCCTCTAATTTGATCACTTAAACCTGATTTAGGGATTACAGGGTTGAAGCCTTTCAATTCGTGGAGATAATCAGGAGCAGTCATCGTCAGCTCCTCAACTTATTAAAAAGCTGAAATCAAGTATCATGGAGAATATCGATGTTAAAGCTCGCCAGGCAGTAATATGAAAGATTCAAGCGCATCACTATGTATGTTGATCTTGAAGCATCAAATAGGTATAAGTTTGGCAATATAAACTACAAGTGGAGATGCATCAATAAAACAAAGAAGAGAACAAAAAAAAAGCAAGCTATTTTCCCAAAAGAAGTTCATTCTGTAAGATCGTTTACATTGGGATTTTTTGCTGCAAAAGTATCTTGACAGGAACTTAAATCAACAAGTTTAAAAATTAAATGTACTCACCAGTGTGGGGTATTGTAAAATCCATCCAAACACTGGGATCTGATAAAGAAACGCCTTTATAGAGGGCCAGAAACCACTGAAAGCATTGAAACGAACATAAATATAATAAACAAGATGTAAGAAACTACACCAGAAACATGCAGACATAATGTTGGTATCTATGACAAATACTTTTGGTGTCATTCATAGATCCTTGTGTTTGCCCACTTTGCCATGTACTCGGGTTGAACTGAGCAAACGTAGTAGTGTATTATATTTATTAAAGAAAACAAATGAGACTGAGTTATGAATAAGGGTAGGATCATGGCTCACCCAAAAAGGAGAAAGCAGCCATAAGTTTCTACCAGTATACCAACTACTGGCCAACGTACAAATATGAAGAATAAGCCAAGAGCAAAAGCAATTGATCCCTGCAGTAAATAATGTAAGTGAAGTGTCAAACATTTTCTGTCAGCTCAATTGCTGCCAAATGAACTTTTGAAAAGGACAAGGATGAGAAGGAAGCCTCAGAACATGCAATGTAATGTTCTGGAGGATTATTTTTCCATGACAATGATTATACATATTCAATTAAGTTCTTCGGGTCAAGGAAGGAGCAATCATTGCATGAGAATTTCTTTACATTAATAACTTTGATAGAGAAGAAGAATCGAGGTAATGTTTAACAAATTTCATACAGAAAACAGACATCCCAAGTCTGAAGATTAGGAAAGCCATAACAACATAATTTCTTTATATGCAAATATATTTTTTGACTTCAACTAACTTTAGTCCTAGCCTGTCTCTTGCTAACACAAGTTGCATTCATATCACGAAAGTCAGGCTTCTCCTTTGGTCTGATTGACCATAAAAGCCCATTGAATCTAGGACACTGTTTGTACTACAATCGTTCCTTGGATATATAACCCTTCAAAACAGTGATCTCCATAACTATAAAGGAGTTCCTACTAGAATTAGATATGTTATGCCTACGCCTTTTACTTCAACCTATAAGAAGTGAGCTTCCCCTTTAGTAGACAATGGAATATAAATTGGATAAATACCCAACAGGAGTTAAAAGCCTATAACTAAATAGTAGCTGTAAATACGGAGTTACTTTAAAGAACACCAGCAAAGTACTCTCCTTATATAGAAAGCTTATTAAGACCCTTAGTAGTTAGGAGTTATAAGTAAAGACGGTAAATAAGTAAGATTGTATTCCCTTCCCTTCTTTTCACAAGTTATGGACCAGTAACAGTTGTATGCGTGAGTCTTATACCAACCTTAAAGATTAGAGAGAAGATGTATCTTATTTCTCTTTTGACAAAGTTCTTGTTCTTCCTGCGCTATAATAAATCTATTTCTTAAACCCTTTACCCACCAGCTCTTGATCAATAACAGGTTTTGGCTTCCTTGTTACTTATCTTTGTTTGCAAGTCATCTCATGAGCAAAAATAAGAGTAATCATTAACACTTCTCAGTGGCAAATGTAATCTAGTAACAACAAGATTAAGAAACCAATCCACATGTACCTACAAGTGACATGGAAGAATAGTCATGTTGACCAGTCATGAATTAGATACTTCTGGGCCAAATTATTATACCATTGCGCATTAGTACTTTGTAGAAATGTACTACCATGAAATACTGAAAGCCGTAAAAACTTGTAGCACATTTCCCTTCGATAAATAGAACATTCAGAATGGAATACAGCCCTCGTAGTGGCAGCTCAGTACGATCAACTCTAAGAGATTGAAGCAAAATCTAGACAAAGTTCACAAAATCGACTTACCTTGTAGTTAGCTCGGGCTGTGAAGAGTTGAAATGTGGAACGCCAACCCAATAAAATGGTTGCACCACTCAGCCAAAATATCTAAAAGAAAAATGCATAAATACATCATATATTAGGTAAACCAAGTATAGGAAATTCCATTTATTAAAGAAAGTTAACAGGCAAAAGAGTCTTACATTTCCAAGGGCTAGTAAACCTCTGTCAAAAAACAGAATTACCGCCAGAAAAGTGAAAAATATTCCAAACCCAATGAGACCAAGGCCAATTCCTGCAAGAAGAACAGCAGCTTCCCTCAGCTGGATATGGTTAAGTTTAATTTGTTACACAAGATAATTTACAACATAAGCATCATCTCATTAAAATGTCAAAATCCCCACAGACAAGGCAGATGCATATATCATCCCGTATTGCTGTCTACCACAAGCTATACTCCAGCTATAAGCTTCCTGCTCAAACCATGACTGGAACTGGATGAGACCGATTACTCACAAAATACTAAACCACCAATTAGGCACTGTCTAAAAACGAAATTACCATGCTTCACAAGCATATATCTCTATGTATAATTCATTTTTGCAAGATGAGACCCCTGATACCTCATAAAAAAGCAATAGTCACAATTACATACTAATGGCATATCAGCAAGACAGCAACCATTAAATTATACCAGAATTTAATTAATTATTACAGTTTAGATCGAAAACTCAGAAACAACCAAAGTTTTCTTCACAAACAAGAAACGTAGTTGAGACCTAAGCATGTACAGTGAATGACGCGATGAACAAATTTTACATAATCTAGCATTTGATTTGATAAATTCATACCAATTGTGAACAAAATTATTGTATATGCAAACAAAATAGTTATATACTGACTCACTTTTCTGATCTGTTAACTCATACGGCATCTTGTTTACTACTGGAACCCCCAAACTCTGAATGTGACTCCAGAGAGAAGAAGAATAATTTGGGACAAAATATTGGAATTTTCGGTAAGTTTATAAAAACCGGACTAGATGGTTGGAACGGTTCACTTCAGAGGAAAACCCCCAATCAAAGTTGTGTGCGAGTGATTGTGAAAAAATTCGGTTACAGCTTGGCTCGAGCTCATGATCGATCAACAACACGAGCTTGATCGTGAACAAAACCGGCTCGGCTCAGTATTAAACGAGTAACGAGCATTGATAAAAAGCTCAATTGATTATGGGCAGATTGCGAGCATATAAGTAAATTTATTATTTCTACTTATATCTAAATTTAATAAATATATTATATTTCAAAACATATATAATAGCATTTACATGAACGTAATATTGTATTAAAAAAATGTAACATATTAATATTTGAAAATTAAATTATTGAATCATGTACTTTAATAAATGACAATAATAATTTAATAATTATTTTTTAAAAATAATAATTTATTTTATTTTATTGCTCGGGAAAAGCTCGTGAGCAAGTTTGATGCTCACAAGCATCTTTTGGAAGCTATTAATTGTAAAGTTTGACGATGATCGAACTCGAGATCTTGATCGACTTGTAGACACGAGTAAAAGTTCGATAAGGTCCAAGATCAACTCGTTTACACCTCATAACATGTCAAATTAGAAATACGAAGAGGAGCTTGTTGTTGGCAAAACAAGAGTTTTCTGGTTGCTGCGAGAGCTACGGTTTCCCACCCTCAAATTGGGGTTTACGAAACCATTTAAGGTAAAATCATAATATCTCTAAGTTAATGGTACAATTTTATAAGTTACTAGTATAGATGTGGAGCAGTTTGCAATATATATATATATATATATATATATATATATATATATGTATATGTATATATATCTTGCATTTTGACATTCTGCTTCTCGACTACGTAATAAAATAATATTTATTATTGTGCTGGTAAAAATTCGCTCTGAACTTATTTACGACTAAAACCGATCCAACTGTTTGGCCACATCTAGACAAGGTCAAATTACTAGATAAGATATTCATACTTGGGTGGACTTTCGTTTTGCTAAATCAAGTCAACCCAACAATAAGGTCTCATCTATATGATGGCTTCCAATCAGTATCTTGGGCCAACCCGATAATCATTGAGGACATCCTGACCAAATTATAAGGATCCATCTAATTGGATCAGCTCATCTAAGATAAAGCTCAATAGACAACACAAGCCCAAGGGCTAATGAATGGACCTACTGGTGGGAACTTAGAGATGGTGGAGGAACCATTCTCCAACTACTCCATGATCTCCCACCACTTCGTGAGTCAATTGCTAAGACTCGAAGGTGAGGTTGAATACTTCTCCAGCTATGTCCCGAACAATAAGGGATTTATGGAGACCAACCCATCAGAAGATGCTGCAACTACATCTATAAAAAGGAGAAGAAGGGGAACCTAGAGGACATCTCATATCTAGAAACTACACGTACTAGCAGAGCCCTAGCAACTAAAGCTCTCTGCAATCGTCTCCTCATACTTGATTTATGAACACCATCTCTTCCATAACCTCCATCACTGCATCATCTATTCATCATCACCGCATCCTCTAACATCCATCCGACCTCACCTAGTCCATTCAACCATCTGCCTCGCCGACCGATCATCTAGCTAACTCCTCCTAGCCGCCAACAACCATCCACCTAGCCGATCGGTCATCTAGCTGACTCCTCCTAGCCGCCAACAACCATCCGCCTAGCCGATTGATCATCTAGCTGACTCCTTTATTTACAGTTTATTTCACATCTTCCAGACTCACTAGATTGAGCGTCGGAGTCCTCTCGGTCGGCACCACATCGGTGTCCCCTTTGGATCTTACATTCCAAAATTTTCTTTCGTGTTGTGTTACATGTCGCTGATGCCCCCCAAAATAAAACCCTAATTTTCTATTGTAGATTCTTAGGACAACGAGTATTCATGCTCGCAGTTACTGACTACTTCACCAAATGGGTAGAAGTAGAAGCTTACACACATGTAAAGGATCACGAGGTAAAAACTTTTATTTGGAAACATGTCATTTGCAGGTTTGGAGTCCCAAAGAAAATTGTCACAGACAATGGCCCTTAGTTCATAAGCTACGAGTTTCAAGACTTTTGCAAAGAATGGGGCATCAAGCTGACATTCTCTACTCCTAGATACCCTCAAGCGAATGGGTAGGCAGAAGCAACCAACAAGACCATTATGAATAGTCTAAAGAAGAGACTCAAAAGTGCGAAAGGGGCTTGAGCAGATCAATTACCAATGCTGTTATGGTCCTACCACACCACTCCAAGGACTCCAACTGGAGAGACGCCATTTAGTTTCCCCTTTGGAACTAAGGTCGTCATCCCAATAGAAGCTGGTCTCCCATCTGCAAGGTATGAAATGGCTGATGAACAAACCAATGGTATACAGTTAGAACATGAACTTGACACCATTGATGAGCTCCGTGAAAAAGCTCTAGTCAGAAACGCCTCATACCAACACAAAGCTGCCGAGTACTTCAATAAAAATATACGCCTTCGAACCTTCAAAGAAGGATAATGGGTGCTTCGGCGAGTATTCCAAAGTACCAAGGTAGCTAGAGACGGAAAGCTAGGACCTAACTGGGAAGGCCCCTACAAACTCACCAAAATAGTTTGTAACGGTGCATACAAATTACAAGCAACGGATGGTTGTCCAATTCACAACAGTTGGAACTCCATTCATTTAAAGAGGTACTTCTTTTAACACATTCATTAATGTTTTTTAGCCGATTTTTCTCCAAAACACCCGAATTGACTATGGGCAAGTCGGTTATCTAACCCGGCTGGCAATTCGGGTGAAAACCCCCCCCCCCCCCCCCCCCAATCAGCAACATCTATAGAGAGCTAAGGCCAAACATACAACCAGTCGTGGTTCCTTGAAGATCCCAATCACTTGGCAACTGACTGCTCCAAGTCACAAAAGGTACATTAATTACAGATGAATATGAGATTAATTACTCACCAAAACAATCGACTTAACAAGGGGCTAGCTGGTCATCTAACCCAGCTATGCAGGTCGATCAACCGCCCCACCCCCAAACCTTTCCATGGGGGTCGATATCATCTACTGCAGGTTGGCATCTCAAACATGATATGTCCACTTGGCATACATTACATCAAGATCATCTAACAAATAGCTCAATAGCCTCAACCATCCAATAGGCTGAGCAACAATTAAACATTGATCCGCATCTATTCTGGCTTAGACTTTCTTAATTCATGAGACAGTCGAGCAAACTACATGGGTTAAGCAAGTCCAAGCCTTCCAAAATTGATGATCACACCATACAAAGAGATGTAGCCAAAGAAAATCCATCTTCAAATTCCAATCCTTCTAGCTCACTGTTGGAGTGGAAGAGAAAGTCCATATTTGAGATTCAAATGTAAGAGTCCAAGCACTAGTCCTGCGAACCAGCACTTGGACTGGGGGACAGATTAGGGTAGAAGCAGAAAGTTGGGAACCTAGATAGAAGCAGGAACTTAAACCTGGATAGAAGCAGGAAGTTGGAAACGTGCAACACTACCCACCTGATGCTATTGATGACTATCAAACATTTGGCACTATAGCAAGTCATCGGATGTCAAGTAGGTCCTCCCATTTTTCGACTAGTAATTATATTTATTGTCTAGCTCAAGGTTTATATGTTCATTGCATGAAAATGATAAAACACTGCATGCGACATTGATGCACAACTCTTATGTTACGTTATTTTCCCAAGTGATATATTCATTTACACCTTATATTATCTATCCAGACCTTTCAAAAATATTTTACGATTGTTGTCCCATATATAATAGAGCACGACTTTAATGAGATATGCATATGAAACATTCAAAATACGATGCACTAGAGTCACATAATCCATACACCATAAATCATAAGTACCATACAAATCCACAAGTCTACAAAATATCCTATCTAAAGGCTCTACTCCTTATCATCATCACTCTCCACCATAATGAGTTTTGGGACAACATGGCCATCCTCAATCACATAATCCTCATCGGGGCGATCCCTTGCCAAAGTCGAATTACATGTCTCTAGCTGCCCACGCGCACTGGAGAATAGAAATTTCTCCCCCAAAATATCAATCATCAAATCACGACGAGACTCAATAGTCTCCCTCTCGCTCATAAACTCCAAATCTTTAAGATGCTTTTTCTTCATGGTAGCCACCATCTCTTCTTCTCTTACGAGCTGCTTCTCTTTCAAAGACTCTAGCTCACCTGAGCATCTACCTCCTCTTGGACCTTAAGAGCCTTCTCTTATGAGCTTCTTTAAATCCAGCTCCAACTTGGCCGCACGGGATTAAGAGGCAGCCTCAGACTTGATGAGAGATCCTTTCTTCTCATTCATACACATAGCCACCTGAGCACTCTGACAAAATGGTGAAAAACTTCAGTAAAATAAATCAAATACATAATATGGCAATAATAAAAGATAAAAAACAAAAAATACATGCATCTACCTGGAGAAGATGATCAAGAGCAAGTGTAGCAACCCTAGAAGCATCCATGCTGCTGAACCTCTCAATATCCTCCTGAGAGTGTAATATTTCCATGTCACCTTAGCGTGCTAGAGGGCTCAAATATAGCTTGACTCCAGGCACAATCTGCATCTTCTTGGCAGATACGCCTAGTCTCTCCTCGAGGACTATTCTCGACCCTCCAACATCAGCCGGAGCACTTTGATTGGTTACATCTAAACTCATGTCCAACACCTCAGGAGCAGTGGCACATCGGAGGCTACCTTACTCTTTCCCTCGCTGACTTCTCCAGCCAACCTGTCAAATATTCCATCTTTGCTCACCCTGATGTTCCTGTGATTAGCTGGAGCTTCTATTAATCTATCCCCCTGCTCCACATACCTAGCTTCATAGACGTTTGGGATAACTAAAAAAAATAAAGGGGGTATGGAGACATAATCAAAACATGTTCCTTCATGATCTTTTCCTAAATGTATAAGGTAGGAAAGTAACTTTAGAATCCTGAACCACAGTGGCCCAAATGGAGGAACGATCCAACTGCTCAGGCGTTAACAAGTCATTAGCCTTCTTACTACCTTTATAGATAGGATAGCCTCAATGCTTAAGCGCCCTTCAGAATGAATCATGGGACAAAGAGTTCCTGAGTGAAAGCCAAGACAATCAATTTGAAAAGTGAAGATATCAAAAGAAGAAAAATTCATAAGTATTAATTACACACTTTCGAAGCTCCATTTGCAGTTGACTCTGTCAAAGTCATGGCCACATGTAGTTGATTACCCAACATAGAAGAAATCAGACCTCCATGAGAAACAAGTTTCTTTGGGGGGATTCTTTATAAGTATGGAGGATCCGGTCCTACAGTGGAGTTGGAGCCAACCATTCTGCAACTTTGGAAAGTAAGCATGATGGCGCGTACTGTGGGAAACCTTGATGCCTCTTTCTTCACAAAGCACAATGACTTCCAGAAGAATCCTCAAGCACTTGGCATCAATTGGCCAGGCGCGCAACCATAGAGTTTCAGCAGCTCCAATATCATGGGAGGGATGGGAAGCCTAAGCCCGATCCTAAAAGCTACCTCGTAGAGACATACCTCCCTAGGCCGGAATTCTTGATTCAGCAAGGCTATAAATGTCAACCCAAAAATTGGGATCCCATTCCATTTCCTGATCGTCTTAAGAGCATGATCATCAGTTTTTGAGTAAAATTTAGTGGTCCCATTCAAGACGTCAGTCTTGCTCCCAACCACCCTGGTGATTAAAGATTCACCAACTACATCGCCATTACTATCAAGAGGAGTGATGGGAGATCCCCCCCATCTCAGTAACCCTGGCACTACTGGAAGATCCGTCTATCGCAACTCCTCCAAAAGAGACATATGATCTACTAGATGAACCTTCTTCAGTCATTTTGAAGTATCTAACAATTGGAACAATCCAAACATGCGGGCACAAAAACATAATGAGTGAAAATTAGCAAAACGATAAACTTCATACATACATAAGCTCATAAGCTACAACAATATTTCATGGAGATGATGAAATAAATCATATATGGCTCAAAATTCTACTGGTGGTGACATCTAGAAAAGATGCACCATGTCCCCATCTCCATCCTTCTTTAAAAGATATGGTACCTACTTGTCAAAAGATGGTGCACATCTTATCAGAAAGATGGTACCCGTTCCTCAATAAGATGGTACCTTATTCTCAAAAAGATGATTCCAGCTTCCAAAAAAGATGGTACCTACTCGCTGAAAAGATGGTACCCATCTTATCAAAAAGATGGTACCCGCTCCTCAATAAGATGGTAACTTCTCCTAAAAAAGATGGTACCCGCTCATCAGAAAGATGGTACACGCTCCTCAACAATAAGATGGTATCTTCTTCTAAAAAAGACAGTGCCCGCTCATCAAAAAGATGGTACCCGCTCATCCAAAAGATGGTCCCGTTCCTCAATAAGATGGTACCTTCTTATCAAAAATATGGTACCAACTTCTCGACAGGATGGTACCCATCTTATCAAAAAAATGGTACCCAACTTATCGAAAAGATGGTACCAGCTTCTCAAAAAGATGGTACCCATCTTATCAAAAATATGGTTCATTCTCAAAAAGATAGTCCCATTTTCTAAAGAAGATGATGCCCAACTTATCAGAAAGATTGTGCCCAACTTATCAAGAAGACGGAGTCCAACTTATCAAAAAGATGGCATCCAAATTCTCAAAAACATAGTGCCCAACCTCCCAAAACGATGGTGACCATCTTCTCTGGTGTCCATTTGAGATGGTTCCTTCTCAAAAATATAATGTCATCATCTAAATAAGATGATGCCCAACTTATTAGAAAGATTGTGCCCAACTTATCGAGAAGACGACGTCCAACTTATAAAAAAGATGGCATCCAAATTTTGAAAAATATAGTGACCAACCTCCCAAAAAGATGGTGACCATCTTATCAAAATATGGTGTCCATTTGAGATGGTACAATCTGCATTTCTAACATTATCAGATACTGAATCTAAATTATCATTTACACCAATGATGTTGGAAGTGCACTACTTATATGCCTGCATCTATTTCCATATCAAAAGACTACTGGTCTAGAATCCAAAATCATGCCAATTGATCAAGTCCATAATTATATATGTCTAGCATAAAACAAGATTTTCCTACAAAGAAAATTGCGTCCCAATTCCTTACGACACACGTTTGTAAAAGGAAATCTAAATTTTTTTTTATGGAGAAGATTATAGTTCATACTATCGATGACTAAAACAAGTCGAAGGGAAAAAGAACAATTCATCAACGAAAACGTGGAAATAAATGATACTACAGTCAAAAGACTTGGAATAACATACAAACTCCAAGCAGAAAATAATATGAGAGTCTTTAATAAGTTACAAGTAGAGATACAAAAACTATACAAACATCAAAGAAACAATACGAGGCTCCAACACAATTTAGAAAACCTAATACATTTTAGATCAAATTATGATTCCAGGACTTTACTCTAATAGGCAGAAAATCCAATGTAATAACAGGAAGTAAGGTTTGCTTACTCCTGTAGAGTAAAATCAAAGCTAGCAGCCAAGTCGCTTCCTCAATCGATTGCCCAAACACGAATGATCCAAGCTGCTCCACCACAAGCACCGGAAATGAGAGACCCGGTTAGAAAATCCATCTAAAAAAGAAGAGCAGAAAAAAGAGGAAAAAATTAATTTCTCACCTCTGCTTCAATGGCACGACCTACGTAAACCACCGGAAATCCTGAATTCCGGCCAACCATGCTACTCAGCCTCGCCTTCAATACACCTACTCCCTTCCACTCTCTCTCTCTCTCTCTCTATGTATGTTGAAAACGGCAAAAGCAAGAGCAATTGTTGAAGTAGCTCCGTACTAAACTATCGTCCTTCACTGGAAGCCTACCGGAAACGAACTAAAATTCTGACCTCCTCTTCGACTCTCTCACAGTCTCGCCTACCTCTGCCCTCTTTCACCAGAAAAAATGCAATTTCGGTCGCTATCTCTGCTCACCCGAAACCAATCAGAAGTAGCCCAAAAAATTCGAGCTTTTCCTTCACTTCTGACCGCCCTTCAGGTCGCAATCTCCACCTCACCAGAAAACGCTGAAGAAATCGATTGAGCCTCTCCATGCACCTTTCTCTTCCCCAATCTATGCCCGAATCCACTTAGGGATTCTTGATTACTTCACTACCCGAAGCCCGAAGCCGTGAAATCAAGCCAGAAAATGTTGCATGAAAGGATTGAAAAAGACAGATCTTACAATCTCCAGTCGCCAATCGAATATGAGTGAAGAAGGCATGTAAGGCCCCGTCTGGTCCGGACGTAAAGGATTATGCCGAACTTTCAAATACATAGATATATCAAAGTAATAATTATTACAGACCCCAAATTTTATTTATAATTCGATAGTTATTATACATGTCTACAATAGCATCAGCGGAGTAACAATGTCTAGTATCGGTCAGTCTGTCTATCTACCCCGACCTTTCTTCATGCTCTAAACCTGGGAAATCAAAGTTAAATAGGAAGAGCGTAAGTCAACAGACTTAGTGAGGATAATCAAGCAAGTATAAGAAAATACATGAATGCAACAGGATAGCAAACCAACACAACACGCTGATCAGGCAATTTTAAACAGGGGGGGGGGGGAACCGTTAACAGTCAGTCAGGATCAAAGGACATGAAAGGTGCCAGATTTACAGTACTAAACCGTAACTGTCTTGGACTGGACATAACGGATCAGGTTTCGGTCAAACAACAAGTAGCGGCGTGACCGCGCGGGAGTTTCTTTTATGAGAGGCAACACATCACAACTCATAAAATAGGACCGTTTGAATAACCCGAACAGTCAGTCAGGAGCCCGAACAGGTAGCGCTGCAGATCGCTTTACAACATTTGCCGACAATGTCGACCAGGACGGTTTCCCAAGTTTTTTCCAAAAACAGTGTGTGGTTGCTTTTAAAATCATTTTTCATGCAATATAGTTCATGTGAATCAACAGAACATAATCAGGATGAAATATCAAGAGATAACTGGAATAGAAGAATATCAGGTTAGAATCAGGATACAATGAGAATCCAGTTCAAAAGATTCAATACTAATAATATAGTCATTAATCGCAATTAGTAATCGGGTCAGTCGGTCGTCGTCGTGTAGCCGAAGTCAGTGTTAGGCAGACAAATAAAT
>JAYMSP010005429.1:0-13690 GCA_036897095.1 Plantago elongata | reverse complement strand
GCAGTGGCACTGTGGAAAGGCTGTAACGAATCCAAACAGGCACTCAATTCAACAGGAGACCTACAAAAATTGACAAATGGAGTTATAAGTGAACCAATTGAATTGAATTGAACGCAAAACTGATCGGAAAAGTAGTATTACCGGAAGATGCGGGGAGCTACTAGAGGAGTACGTGAGGGGAGGCGGAACGGCGACGATTTAGCTTGGGAGCCGACCTTCGCCGCCGCGATACGGGCGGCGGAAGAACGGAAAGCGGATCGGGCGGCAAAAGCCATTGTCAGATTAGTAGTGTTTCTCTGGAGACAAATTATCACAAGGGTTTAACGCTTTGGTTGGTGCTTGTAGTCTGTAGAACTAGAACCCTACTAGTCAGGGGTTGTTTGTTCCATAAAATTATTTTATGGATTTTTTATTAATTAATACTAATTCAAAACAATTTTTTTAATTTTATTTCACCAATAAAATCATCAACAACTTTATAAAATTTTTTTTAAATAGTACATATTTGTATACTTATCAGGTAATAATAATTGAATAGACCAACATACTTCTTTTCTTCATCTCATTAGATAGTGTTTGGTTTGGACGGAAATATAACAAGTCAACTCGAATTGTCAACAATATTCATATTTCATTTCATTTTGAAAGTGAAAATTCGAAGTGAAATTCCGATTGAACCACAATTCTATCAATTGAACCGGAAATATCTTTGAAACACAAAATTGCCCAGCATTTCCTCTTTTTTTAACTCCTCAATTGATGTGGGAATTTTCATTTGGACATTAATGTTCATGAATAGTAATGTAAACGACGCTTTACGATTGTTTCACATTCTCATACCAATTCGTACAATCGTTGTAACTTTTAAGTAGTAATGTTTAAAATTAAACACATTTTGTAATTGCATAACGTGTTGTATGTCGATAAAAAATAAATAAATATCAAAATTATAAGAAAAAATAGAAATACCAAGGTATATTTACATAAGATGTTCTTAGTCCGTCTAGAACTAAGATGTTGTTGTGAAATAATTTTTTACCATGGTTAAAGTGTGCATCAATGAACACGTATAAAATTTTTGAGTAGTTACGTTTCAAATCCCAAGTGAAACAAAGATTTACGGATACATCAAATTAATATAAAAAACATAGGAACAAATTTAAATACAAAGGTATATTTGCATAAAATTTTATTAGTCCGTTCGAAACTAAATTATAAGTCCATTCCAAAATTGGCCTTGTGTACTTAAAAATGGCAACATATATTCGCATAAAATCGAATACCCCTTATTTATTTGTAATGACAATTATAGAAAAAGCATAATTTTACATTACAAACCCTGGGATAAAATCACATGTTATTATTGAAATACACGAGTCGGACTTTTGAAGCAGTGTGTTATCATAATGAAGTGACTACATTTTTATATATAGTTGAACTAGAGTTGCAAGTTTTGAAATCATGATTTCTTTGAAGTTTAGTAGAATAATTTGCCTTCTATCCGCGTATAAAGGTTGGCCTTTCATCTTGCACATTTGCAGAAACCAAAAATATTTAAATTGCTAACTCAATTCACTTCACAATGTCTCTTTTCAACTTCAACATTACCGACGAAAACATTAGCGCCGTAGTTGGCTTCCCAGTTCCGGCACTACAAGGAAACATACTCAACTCGAATGTTGAAAACGAGGGAACTCGTGTTCAAACTTGTGAGGAAGGATGTGATGGAAGCTTCATCGACCCATTCAAATGTGGGTATATTGGTGCTCGTCCTAAAGTCCCACCAGTTTTCGTCAATGCATTCGCCGGTGCATGCGTATAGCGCCCTCCCCAAGTGCGTAAAAATCATGCACATGTGCGACTTCGCGACAAAAAACCGAATGGTGAGAAAAATAAATAGTATCACTTGTACATTTTTGCATGTCTTCAATTATGCATTTATGCAATCAAGTGATGAAAATTAACTTGGTATTCAAACTGCCAAAAATAACAAACAGGATGGTTGAAGCATTTAAACAAGAACTTGAACGCGTAGTTTTTATTAAATTAAATTAATGATACCCAATTGCAAATTATTCAATTCTCAACTTGAATCTTTTTCAAAATTTTAAATTTTACGTTACTAATAATTCGACTTTTTTAATAAATCCATTATATATTTCGATTGTAATGTGTTCCTACGACATTTGGTGATACATACATTGTGTACAAGAAAACATGCCCTATTACCATGACCAAGGACGTACGATCGTGATGCTTATTTGATAAGAAAATGGGCTAAATTGGTGAGACGAAGCGGACTTGTGTTCAAGGATGTCATCACATTTGAGGTGGTTGATGTGATTCCGTCTGTGTGGAAAATGCGTGGGTGGAAAGTTTAAGGTTGTTTGAATTCGGTCGTGAATTCTAGTTCCACTTATGTATTATGTGTTTCGAACTTAATGTTTATGTTTATGTCAAGTTCGTACCCTTTCTCGTTGTCTGTATTCGTGTCAAAAATAACAATTCCCCTCGAAACCAAACAATGGAACATTTCTTCAAACTAGTTCCGGTTAGCAAATTGCAAATAAGAAATCAAACATGGAATTCTTGACATTTCCACCTTCAAAAAGTGAGAATCTGCTTTTTGAACATTTCCATGGAAATCTCTAATTACCAGTCCCATAAAAACCAAACACTAACTTAGTTCATTTGTTTACTTCTTCATCTTTCTCTTTACATTTTATTTTGTCCAATTTATAATGCCCATAACTTAAAATAAAAAATGATAAAAATATATAAAAATTACCAACGACTTCATTTTACCGAGATATATAAATAGAGACCACTCTTGACTATGTTTGAATTATTTTTTCGAGATCTATAAAAATCACTAACGACTTTATTTGGACCTTAATAAATTGTAAGACGAGTTTTAAAAGTGCAATTTTATTATATTGGGTCAATAATCAAACTAGCAACATGATATGATAATTAGATAGGGTAAAAGGGTTGGGCATTAGACACAGATACCGGGTAATTTTTTTATTAATTAACATGAAATATAGCATTACAATCACAATTGTTGAACAAGACAAATTTATCAATCGATTCTAGATGCAAATAACCACCAATCTCTATTCAGAGAATATAATCATCCATTTTAGGGAATCGAACCCGTGACCTCATGGTTACAGGGTGTCTCAGCTTGCCACTCGGCTACAAACACTTTGACTCAGATACCGGGTAATTAATAACCATTACTGGGCATTGCTTACAAATACCGGATATCAAACACGGGTACCGTGCATTGGATCGGGCAATGGATACGGTTATCGGGCATTGCTTACGGATATCGAACATTAAACACATGTGACGGGCATCCGATACGGATACCGGCCATCGAACACGAGTATTGAGCATCGGATTCGAATCGAACTTGACATCGGACACATATACCGGGCAATGGTTACGGTTACCAAGCATTGCTTACGGATACCGGGCATCAAATACGGGTACCGTGCATCGAACACGGAGAACAGGCATCGAATACGATACCGAACATCAATTACGAGTATCGAGCATCAAATTCGAGTTCCGTGTATTTTTTAATATAAATGATTATTTTTACATATTCAAGATATTTACAAGAGTGTTTAAAAGTTAAAATTTGTAGCATTGCATTTTTAGAATTATTTTACAATTTATTAAGATTCTTTATTAAGATTCGAATAAAGTTGTTAGTGATTTTTATACATATCAAAGTAATAATTCAAACATAGTTGGGAATGATCTCTATTTATAGATCTCAAAAATATAAAATTGTTAGTGATTTTATTTATTTTTATATTTTTGTTTTTCAAGTTATAAACATTTTAAAATGGACAAAACTAAAATTTAAAATCAAGAAAAGTGATAGATGGAAAGGTGACATGTGACAATAAGAAGGAGTAGGATTGAAGTTGTTTATTGTACTTTAACATGCAAATCTGTATATTCAATACTGAAATTGTAGTGATTTGATGAAACAATCAAAGAAAAATGTAAGCAAGTAATTCACATTGTACCATTTAATAACTCTTCCTTTATTTTATTAGTTTTTATAAATTAATACTAATCTATGAATTTCTTTTACAAATTTCTTTGACCAACAAAACTAGGGCTTTTCTATATTCAGGTCGGCTTCGTACCAACCTCAACATAGATCTCCGTTAGATGATCACCAAATACGATATTATAAATTATATTATATTAATTATATTTTAAAACATTAAAGTGTTAATATACAACTACATCCCTAATCAAAGTTTAATTAAATAAGCTTAATTTTATTATATAGTCTTACACCCTAACATTTTTATTAAATTAAATATTTAGAGCCGTTCATCGTTCATATTTGACTCCCATAATCCAGTCAAGAAATTTTTCGCCTCCATAATTAACACCTCGTTTATCTGTTCCACCTCCACACCGAGTCATATTTGGAGATTTGGTTTCACTGTGTGTGATGCTTATTGCAAGTGAATAGGAGTTTTGGTTTCACTGTTTTTGGTTTCACTGCGCTTTGTGCAATTTCTTCAATATCTGTAACAACACAGCACCTTTAATTTTGAATTTTAAAGGAACAATTTGTTCTTCTGCTTTTTTTGCGGTAGGATACTTCACGGTAAATCTATCGTGTTCTTCATCTCGAGAACCAATAATATCCTTCAGTAATTATGTTAAAATCATAATTATGCAATATGAATTTGCAATATAACTATATATTTTGTTATTTAAAAATTATGTATTTGGAGATTTTAATTATTAAAAATTTAAATCATAAATCATCGTAGCTAAAATTGTTGAAAAAAAGACTTCGAACCAAAACGGATGGATCAAATTGAATTACATGTCACGTGGCGAGTATTAAGTGGAGACCTGCGTCTGGTCGGTACGAATACAACCTGAGTATAGAAAAACTCATAAAACTATCAACAACTTCATATATTTTTTGTCAAAGAGTACATATTTATGTACAAACCATGTAAGAATAATTGAGTGAACCACGTGTTCTTTTCTTCATTTCACTAATTCATTTGTTTACCTCTTCATCTTTCTCTTTAAAATTAAATAAAATGATAAAAATAAATAAAATGATAAAAATAAATAAAAATTATCAACGACTATATTTTTTAGAGATATGTACGACTAATTTGAATTATTTTATCGAGATCTATAAAATTCACTAACGACTTTATTTTGAACCTTAATAAATTGTAAAACGAGTCTTGAAAGTCAATTTTATTATATTGTGCAATAATTAAACTAGCAACATGATATGATAATCATATGGGGTAACCGAGTTGGGTATCAGACACATATATCGGGTAATGAATACGGTTACCGGACATTATTGCTTACAGATACCGGACATGAAACACGGATACCGTGCATTGAATACGGGTGACGGGCATCAAATATGGATACCGGACAATGGGTACGGTTACCGGACATTGATTACGATACCGAACATCAAACACGTAATGGACATCGAATATTGATACCGAACATCGAACACGAGTATCAAGCGTCGGATTCGAATACCAGACTGGACATCGGACACATATACGGGCAATAATTATGGTTACTAGGCATTACTTATGGATACCAGACTTCAAACACGTGTACCGTGCATCTGAGACGAGTGACGGAGAACGGACATCGAATACGGATACCGGACATCGAACACGAGTATCGAGCATCGGATTCGGGTACCGGTATTTTTTAATATAAACGATTATTTTTACATATTCAAGATATTTATAAGAGTGTTTAAAAGTTAGTAGTATTGTATTTTTAATATTGTTTTACAATTTATTAAGATTCAAATTAAGTGGTAAGTGATTTTTATACTTATTATTTATTAAAATAATAATTCAAACATAGTTGATAGTGATCTCTATTTATAGATTTCGAATATATAAAATTGTTGGTGACTTTTATTTATTCTTTACATTTTTATTTTTTTAAGTTATAAACATTTTAAAGTGGATCAAAACTAATATTGAAAAACAAAATAAATGGTGGATGAGAACGTGACATGTGTCAATAAGAAGGAGAAGGTTTGAAGGTGTATATTTTAAAGGTCAAATCCGTATATTTAACACTAAAATTATAGTAATCTGATGAAATAAATTTTACTGAAAACAAACATTATATCAAAGGAAACATTATATCATCTCCTCCTTAAATTTATGTCTCAAATTTCTACTTTTGGAAATGCTGCGTTGGTCAAATAGCATATATAAATGATTGGTATAGTTGTATTGGGATGTATTTCGTAAGTTGCTTTCAAGTTCAAAACACACTTGTGAAGTCGTGGTTGATAATTGGTCCATATGCATTTCGTCGTGTGGGGATCCGTTTTGATACATGATGATGATACTTTATCTTTAAATTGCTTTGGGATTTGGTTGGTTGGATTTGATGTATTTGCTATTTGTAGTGAATGAAGTAAAACAAACAAGGTTATTAGCAAATTCAAAGACTTTCTCCACCAATCACTTATGATATTAAAGTGAAGTTCTACTTTAATTGTGGAAGAATAGGGCATGGGAGGATTCAGGGCGGATCGGCTACCCATACAATATCCTAATATATACCTCGTTCCTTTAATTACAAAAGAAATATAACAATATTTAATAGATAAAACATAAGTAAAATAAGTAGTTTTGATTTTTCCAATCTACGACCTTTTCTTTTTACTAAATATAACACATTATAAACTCTCTGAAAATGTTTAACTGGTGTAAATATATTTAAATAAATTTTCATTAACCTAAGGATATTCAATTTAATATAGTAATGTCCAAACCAAATAATTAATATATTTTACAACGAAAAATTACAAATTTTTTCTATTTTCTATTCATTTGTATATGCATTAAAATATAAGTAATTACAATTCGTCATTTTAATTCGTCGAATGAATTATTATTTCAGATAACACCAGTCAAGGAAGATAAACTTTTCCGTGATGTTTTATAGACAATCTAATAATAATATTTTAGGTTTGATATATATTTAATGTTTTATAATGATGAAATTACATTTTAAATTGTAAAATCAGTAGTAAATCAATAGAGATTGTAAATTTATTAAATATGTATTCAATTTCCTGTTATGTTAACCAAAAGGATGCAGGGAAGATTATATAGTATAAACTGAATAAATTAGGTGTTTTATGTATATTTATTTATTTAAATGAGTTATACATAATGCTATATATATTTAGTAAAAGAAAAATAGAGTAGAAAATTGAAAAGGGTAACAAAATCACTTCTAATTATATGCTAATCATAGTTAATTTAGTTAGGTAAAATGATGACACATGAACCAATTAAACGAATAGGGTATATAGTGGAATATTTTATAGGGTAGGTGATCCGCACCGGGCTTCAGCTTTCCATCAATTTTCACGGAGAAATTTCTTTTTCAATGCCTATCCCGTTGGTTGGTCGGGAATGACTAGATATTCATTAATGCTTCCTACTTTGGTATTTATAGGAAGACACATCCTCTTTGTTCCTCGGTTTGAGTTTAGGTCTGGATGGGAGCCTCCTTTAAGGTGAGGCGGTCGGGACAATCGCTTTGCTGAGAGAGAATAACATTCTCAATCTTCTCTTATATTCCCAACAATTGTTTATATTCTAAAAAGAGTGGGGAACTTCATTTTTAAGTGAAAACGGGATGGAATTGCTTTGAAGGTATTAATGCTCGATCTTCCTAATAAGACAGTGTAATCAAAGGGAACATTTGTATACCAGAAATTGAACTTGTTACGTGACTCAGTACGGATGTCGACTCATTAATACAACTAGATGAATACTTCCAAGTGGTTTTACTTGGTTTATTTGATGCTAGTGGGCTCCCCACTAGTCCACCTTACTTAAAAGTTGACAAGTGTAAACTTATTTATTTTTTTAAATAAAAATCTAATAAAATATTAATTATGATTAGTTATAATTAATTAGAATTTATTCAAAACTAGATAATTTATTTAGAGACGAATCTAAATTGTTAAGAAAAATAATCGATGTTTTTATTCAAAACAACCGTGTTCTCAATATTGAAGCTTTTTATATTATAAGAAGACTTATTTTATTAATAATATACATTTTAATTAATAACATAAGTGATTTTATTAGTATTGTAGACCGTCTTTAGATAGAGACCATCGATCGTGAGAATTTATGATTTAATAAATCAACAATCATCTACTTAACATGTATCATTTGTTAGCTCCATTTCAAAATTGCCACAAGCATAATAAAAAATTAATAATTAGGATCATATAGTGGACTAGCTTCAATATTAAGAACATGGTTGTTTTGAATAAAAACATCGATTATTTTTAACAATTTAGATTCGTCTCTAAATAAATTATCTAGTTTTGAATAAATTCTAATTAATTATAACTAATTATAATTAACTTTTTATTAGATTTTCATTAAAAAAATTAAGAAAAGATAAATAAGTTGACACTTGTCAACTTTTAAGTAAGGTGGACTAGTGGGATCCCCTAACATCAAATAAACCATTTTCCTCAAGGTCCTCAAACTCCTCGTGAGGAGGTGGTGACACTTCGTCATCCTTCGGGTTTGAGTACCATCTTGTCTGAGTGTGTATGTATATATGATATTTGCCAAACTTCCAGTATAGACCAATATCTTTGCAACAGAATAATTGACAATGTCCAGAGTTACCACTAAGGGAAGGTCGGGATTGTTCATGACTCCTTGACCAAACAAGGAGGTAGAGCCTCAGATCCGTCGAAAGAAATGTTATTGTACCCTCTTTTGATGTTATTGACTTAGGTCTCATCCAACCACTTGATATTCCGTGCCATCAATTCTGGGGCTTTTCTACTTCAAAAAAAAAAAAAACCACCCTCCATCCAGTAAAATAAGACACGTATTTCTTTTACGAACATCCCACAAATCTAGATACATTTCAAAAACAATAAAAAGGCACCTCCACAAACTAATTTAATATTTATATTATACTCAAAAAAATACCTCAACGAATTAAAAACTTCCACTAACTAATTTAATATTCATATTATAATAATAAACAATTAACTGCATTAAAAACATCGTAAAAAGATTTGTATCTTATTTCATGGGATGGAAGGAATATATATTTTCAATCACTATATACACCACATGATTTATGGTTAGCTTATTATAGTCAAATTACAATTGAAAAAAGTCAATAAATTTAAATGAAGCGAGATCAACTTATTATCTTATTTCTTTTGTGCTTGAAGTACGAAATCGATGAGTATAATGTGAAGTTGGACAAAAATAAAATGTATGATAAAAATGCATATTTTTCAAACTGGACGTGATAAAACGTGTCATAACTGAAGTCCTCGCTTTTCCTAGCTACATACACAGGTACGAATTAGAGCTAACACGTGCCTTTCCACCATAAGGCGATTTTTACCATCAACACTCTACATCACATTCCATTATAGCATATTATACGTACGGGGGGTGTAAACAAATAAGTTGTTTGTGATTAATTTGTGAGAAATTTCGGTTTAAGTTGTGATTGAGCTTGATTGTGAGCAATCTCAACTCATATTTTAACGGATAACGAGCATCAAGGTACAAAGTTTAACTAATCGTAAATAAATAATTAATTTAGTTTAGCTATTCATGAGCAAGCTCGATTTTCAAGTTCAATAAAGATCGAGCTTGTGATCAACTTGTACTCACAACCATAAACTTTATAAGGCCCAAAATCTACTTGAATCAAACCATCCACATCTAGGTTTCTATATCTAAGATTCAGGTTCACTAGATCATAATCTCAGAACGAGCGTGAAAGTGAACACTCTTGGAGTTATTCATATAAATAGGACTCGCACACTATATTGCAACAGTTATCTATGTCAACCAAAAATAGTAAAAGTCATTTCTGATTGGGCTCTCTTTATCAAAACTAAAAGATAGGTGGTAGATATCTTTTTTTTAATAAATTAATTTAGTTAACTTTGAAAACCAGCTAATTTGTTTCAAAAACTACACATTCATATAATAATTTCTTTATTAAAAAATAACTTCATGAAACTAAAAAGCTAATAATAAATATGGACTAAATTAAAAGACTCTTACAGGCATATTGACTTCTGGTAAGAAGTAGAAGTACTAAATAAGTACAGTGTTATAGAAACAACTAGCAAAAATGACACACGGAGCCCGCCTGTATATTAACATGTCATAATGTCATGAACACATTTTATTTATTATTTTCAATTGAAAATGATTTTGTTGTGGATGTAGTATAAATTTACATGTAAATGAGTAGATAAATTTACATGATAATTAAGTAGACCAATCCAAACATAAATTTGTAGACTCAGTAAAATGGTCAAAATGAAAAGTTAAATAACTTGCAGAACAGAAATGAACATGTTAGGTGATTATTTGAAACATTAGCAAATCATGCATATCATGAGATTATGTGCTAATCATGTATCTGGAAATGTACACTATAAGACCACAAATGAATGAGCCTCTAGCAAAATGGTATTATATAATAATGTTAAGAATTAATCTTATTAAAGTTGAATATGAAGGTTGAAATATGTGCACCGAGAATTCAACTATGTTTTTAGACTCACAATTTGAATAACGTATGAAAAAATCATTAAAACATTTCAGAATTCAGCTATGATCTTCATTAACAACACCTGAATGGTAAGCTTCATGCATCACCATCATTTGTTAGGCTGATTAAACAAAACGATGTTGACGATTTATCTCCCAAACATCATACATTGGATTGAACCCAAGTATTTTCGGTATCAATTTTGATCAGATGATGAACTTCAATCTTGCCGCTACAACTCGAGCTTGAAATCCAAATAAAAAAGAAAATCAGGTGATGATCTCCAACAAAACACGTGACAACAACGTTCGATGTAAGAGAAAGAAGTGCTGACACAAAGAATAAAAGACAAACTATATTAGAACTTTAATTGCCACACAATGTAAATGCAAGATAGATTTTCTTCTATATTATACATGAATGTAATTAAAGTCATTCTAAACTCTATAGAAAATACTTAATGTAAAACACAAGGTGAGTGGATTAAGTTTTATCATGCATATCAAATCTGAAAAAAGTTTTTGTTAATACTGGTTTAATTTTAGATGGAACAGATTCATAAATAAGTTATATGACCACCCTACCCCTCCACAAATTAAAAGGAGGTGAGTGTAAGTTCTTCAGTTCAACATATATTGTAACAACTTACAATGTAGCGTTCTTGTAACTTGTGGGTAACTCCAAAAAATGATGTGGTTGCTTGCTTCTGTTAATTAGCATTCAGAAAATGAAATAGAAAGAATTAGATGTTAAAAAACATATTGTATACTTACGAGAGATAAATAATTGGTGGAATTTCAAGATTGTGAGCATTAGAATAAACATGATAGGTACTTGTGACAACGGCTGCATCTATTGAGAAAAAAATTCAGGGTAAACCACATTTCTAGTGTAAGTCCCATCATATCCGCATATGCTTTCATTCTTAATTAACACTTTGGTGGTTGTTGCAGAGACAGCTCTTGAGAAAGCAACATATAATTGTCCATAGCTGAAGACATGAGCTGGCAAATATACTCCCAACATGTGGTATAGTTTGACCTTGAGATTTGTTAATCGTTAGCGCAAAACTTAACCGCACCGGAAATTTCATTCTTGTCATTTTGAAAGGTAGGTTTGCATCATCTGTAGTCTGCAGAGGCATATGCGGAAGAAAAACTCTCAGTCCCTTAGATTCACCAGTTAGAATTTCTGCATCTATAAAGTTTCTGCTAAAGCCGTGAAAAATTAGCCTCGTTCCATTGCAAAGCCCTATCATTGGATCAATGTTTCTCAAAAGAATGATTTGGCTCCCTTTCTTTACAATTAATTTGTGAGGTGGCAGATTACCAGGACATAGTGAATTTAAGAATTCGGGAAGATACAAATTATGTGTATCATCATCAACATAATCAAATGAATAAAATGTAGTTTCATTATCACCAGGAAAGGCCTGTAGTATGATATCATTCAACTTGTTGACCTCACCATTTCTGGGAGTTATAATTGCTCTTTGTGTCATGTAATTAGGATCCATGCAATGGGATTGCAATTCTGGAAATATGGAATCAATTAATTAATTTACTAAATTTTCATTTTCCCATGGAATCACCATAGATCCAAGTATTTTAATCATATCTTCTTGGATTATAGCCTCTTCACCATTACCAATGCGAAGAAGAAAGTCAGAGAAATTTTGATCAGTGTGGACTCTAACGTTAGTTGTCAATCGAAGAAGTTTTACACATGGCCAAATATGTGATAGAATCATGCTTGAGTGTACAGATTGCGATCTTGAACCTACCACCACTACAGGAACAACTTGTCAGAAGTCGCCACACAAAGACCATGAATTTTTCACCGAAAGGCAAGTCTGCTTGAAACATATCTCTAAACATGCGGTCAACAGTTTCTATTGCCTTTTTATTAGCCATTGGTGCTTCATCTCAAACAATTGCAGATGCTTGATTTATCAACTTACATAGTTCTGATTGCTTGCTAATATAGCACATTGATGTTGAATCAAGTTTTATAGATATTTTTAAACCTAGAATGTGCAGTTCTCCCTCTTGGAAGTTGGTTTGCTACAATACCAGATGTTTGCTGTAGTAAGCATAAGTGGCCTTCTTTACGAAAATTTGCAAGTAAAGCTCTATATAAGAATGTCTTTCCAATTCCGGCTGGACCATCTACGAAAAATACACCACCTCGCCTTGAATTTATGGCTTGTTTGATGGTATGAAATGCAACAACCTGCTCTGGATTTAACTTTTGTTCAACACCTAGATCATCATCTGAAATTGGGATTGATAGCTCTTCTTCCATTAAAGTAGATGTAGTTTCATCAAGGGGAAATGCAGGAGCAACCTAAGGCAAGTCGTAGTCGTTGATAGATTTTCCATGTTGTAGAAGCAATCTATTTAGTTCATGGAGAAGCCTGTTTGTAGCATATGAATTATTTGTAGCCCTATGGGAAATAAAATCTTGTATCATGTACTCGTAATTTTCATCCATAATGTACGTACTCCAGTTGTTTGACAGAAAATCAGAATTGTTGCAAGTAGTCTTCTAAGAGCATGAGGCATTCTTATAGAACGTGCCTCAACCAAACACCCTCGGATACTATCATCTTTGTGAAGTAGCCCAATTTTCTTAGTTGCTTGCTTAAATGTCATGTAAGAAACACCATCAACAGATTTAAGATCATGAAAAGATTTAGGTCCTCGTACATGATTTAATAATAGACATAAGTAGAACCTTTCTCCTTCATCTGGTGATGCAGAACACATACACCCAGTCACCACTGAGGTGAAACCCTTCGCTGCCAAACTCTAGATCCTTCAATCCATCTATAATACATTGGAAATTCACTGTAGTAATTAGTTATTTGGCTCTGTCCCTTCATTATATACTCTGAAAAATTCTGTTAACATGGTCCGAGAATTGCCAGGGTCATTGACAACATGTGTAATCGTGTCATTAGCATTATATCGAACTTGATGCATATTTTCAAGATGTAATTGCAATCGTATGATTGATGGGTACATTTGAGTGATTGGGAACTTAAACATTC
>JAYMSP010005428.1:0-13699 GCA_036897095.1 Plantago elongata | reverse complement strand
ATTTTTCTTCCGGTGATCAAGTTCGAATGAGGATAAGTGCGTCCTCCGCTTGGTTGTTGAGTTTCGACTCAAGGAAGTTTCCGACTTAAGGAGAGTTTGGAGGGTGATCAAGTCCGCCGTCACTTGTGTGTTTGAAAGAGATAAGGAAAGGGGTTAGATCCTTCTAAGCCAGTTTGAACACAAACCCGGCTCAGATTCAACGTGGTTTAGAGGCTGATCAAACTCGGACTCGGACCTCTAAACTAAGAGAGTGAAGTATGGAGAAGTTCATACTTACCTTATGAAGAGTGGATGAGCCTATATACAGGTGAAGGCTTGTTCAGGTTCTCCCTTGAATGAGTGACAAGTGCATGGTCCGGATTCAACAAAGCTCATGGGCCCTTAATTGACTTGGCCCAATTAAGTACATGGATTTGAATTGTAATCCAAAGGTTGGAGCCTATATATCGAAGTATTAGAAGGTCGGCCTCTTGACTTTTGTGGAGTCGAACTCCTTTGAAACCCGAGGTAGGACATTAAGTGTGTGTTTGCAAATGCTTATATAAGCTTTTTTTTAACCTACTTCTACTACTAAAAGTTGATTAAAGTTGATTTTAAGCAAAAGTTATTAGTGTTTGATATATTATATATAAAAACAGCTTAAAATTGTAAAAGAAGATGTTGTAGTGTTTGCAAAAATTAACTTAATTAGTTGGTTTTTATTAGAGAAAAAACTACTACTTGCTTTAAGCAGTTAGAAGCAGCTTTTGATGGTTACATGTTTTTTTCCAGAGAAGTTGCAACAAGATTGCTATTTAAAACATTAAAAAACTACTTTTACTATTTAAAAATCACAAAACCACTTTTTTTTATGCATTTACAAATATAAGATAAATAACACATTTAAATTTGTCTTAATCCGTCAATTCTTAAGTCGGACTTATTTGTAGGTTGATAATCATAATCTGAAGAAAAAATTGGATTGCAGTGGGTTGGTTGTGTTCATGAAACTAGATTATAATCCTTGATTAGTAAATACAAATCTTTGGAGGTTTATTGGGTTTAATTTGTCGTTAACAATTCTTTGAAAGAAACTTCATGTCATGTCATACTACCATTAATCCATTATTGTTTTCATTTCTCTTCCTCCTTCAATCATTTTTCCCTTCTTCTTCGTCAATGTCTGTAACAACATATTCATCTTTGAAACCAGAATCACTAGTGCAGCAAACAAAGCTGAAGATTTGATCGAGCTGTATTATCTCAACGGATGTCTTGCAAAGGAAGGGTACCTTATACCTATCCCAGATCATCATCACTTGTGCTCTCATCTCGCAGAAGCCACACAAAGGTTTTCATCTCCCAGCATTCATAACCAGGTTTTTAAAATTTCCCTGCTCTGCTATTAATCATGTTATTAATTAGCATTTTAACAGAGGATGATGATTTCTTTTTGTGAATTCAAGGGCTTTTTGTGAATTCAAGGCTGATGCGGAAAATTATTTTTGGGTGGGCTAGATTCGTTATTTACTCTCAATGTTCGATTCCTCAAAACTAATAATTTATCTCTCTATATAGAGAATTGGTATAATTGATATATGGATGATAAATATATGAATAGATTTGATGTAATATAATTTTAATAGTGATAATTTTAAAAAATAAAAAAAATATTTATTTGTTTTTTATTTTTATAATAGACGGTCTCTTACAAAATTTACATCAAATAGAATATAATTCCAAAAAAAAATATATTATTATGCTATCGAAAGTAATAACTAATAAGTAAGAAAATTATTTGAGATCATATAAGAAAAAATAATATTAGATGGTAGAAATTTTAGACAAAAACTAACAACTTGTTGACTCACCACTATAATAATCAAGAATATAATATATCCGATACAGTTATTTTGTAGAAATGTGAATGGGCTTGAGCTCATGTAAGCTCCTACTGTGATCCGTCCCTGTGTGAATTATCATTGATTGTGTATGTATTCTGAGATATAGTGTTTGAATATACGGATATAGATCTCACGTTTTTAATCAAAACGTTTATATTATTAAACTTGTATATGTTAATTTATTTAAGCTGAGCCTATAGAGATCAACAAGTGTCAATGAAACTAAACTATTAGTGTTATTAATGAAAATAGTTATGTTGTGAATTTGATGGCGTTATTACATTTTATTAATAACATTGACATTTTAATTGACATAAATTATGAAAAGACATGTGTTGAAGAAGTATGAAATACGAATTTGATAAGTTTAATTATAAATATTATGTTTTAAAACGTATCAGTTATATTTTAATGTTTTATAATTAAACATTTTATGTCCTCTTTTTATGTTAATTATATTTATTTATTGTGATAGATCGGTAACTATGTCTTGTTCAAATTGCATTTAAGCCACTATCATGTGTATAATGCAGAATCTAGATTCTATGTTTGGTGGCCATATTACATACAACATCCACCTCCAATGGCGGACCCACGTTGGGGCTAACAAGGCTTTAGCCTGGGTCTGTCAAAAAATTCAAAAAAAAAGGAATTAAATATTTTATTTCAAATGCACAAAAGGTATATATCTTTCACATCAGAATGTGGGATCAATTCCTATTAATTTTGTTTTTACACTTTCTTTACTTTTTTTTCATAATTTAGTTAGTTTTTCTTTGATGGTATATTATCATTTTTTCTTTTTTCTTTTCATAATTTTAATTTTGTATGTATAAATTGTCTTCAATTTTCACTCTCAAAAATCTCATTTTTCCTTCCGATATAAATTGTCTTTCATTTTATTTATATATGTATAAATGAACACTTATTAGTCCTTGGTGAATTCATTTTCTGAATCCGCTCCTGTTTACCTCGAATTTAATTTTTTATAAAATTGAAAATAAATTAGATAAAGTATGAGATATATTTTTCATTTAAAATCTTGATCATTTTCAGGAAGAGACCGGAGGATTACGAGACAACAAGCATCGTAAATTAAAAGCAGTTGTTGATACTGATATATATGTGCTTGTTGATTCATCAGCTCCTCCTAAAGATAATGATATTAAGGTTGAACTTGTTGATAACCAGTTTGAGTTTCTGAAGTATCGGCTCGCAGCACATCAACCTAGTCTTCAGATCATTCCAGTTGTTGGCATGGGAGGAATCGGCAAGACTACTCCGGCAGAAAATTTTTACAACGATCCATATTTTGTTCGTCGTTTTGACATTCGAGGATGGGTAACTATATCTGAACAATATGACGTTAAGGGCATCATTCCATTCTCTTCTACATCCCGTTACTACTGGTGAAGTTAGCCATATGGAGGTTGAACATGAGTTGGGAGATCAATTATACAAACATCTATTCCACAGAAGATATCTCATTGTAATTGATGACATATGGGATATCAAAGTGTGGTATAAGCTACGTAAGTTTCTTCCTGACAATATCAATGGGAGTAGAATCGTGTTAACTACTAGGATTTCGAGCATTGCACGCGAAATTAGCCCAACAAATACATACGAAATGGAGTTCCTGGATGATGAGAAAAGTTGGAATTTACTATCTCAAACAGTATTTGGGAAAGAAGGTTGCCCTCTTGAATTGGAGGTGCACGGAGAGAAAATTGTTGCGGGTTGCAGAGGTCTTCCGTTATCAATAGTAGTCGTTGGTGGGTACCTAAAATTCACTGAAAAGACGAAGGAACATTGGGAGACTACTTTAAAAAATGTGAGCTCCATCATACATGTGGAAAACTATGGTCATTCCAAGGAGATATTATCATGGAGCTACAATCATTTACCTATTCATTTAAAATCATGTTTCCTCTACATGGCTACTTTCAAAGAAGATGATGAGATTTACGTGCTTAGACTCATCAACCTATGGGTATCTGAAGGACGATTCTTGAAACCTAATGGAGCAAAAATGTTGGAGGATGTTGCACTAGAGTATTTGATGGAGCTTAGTGACAGAAATCTGGTTAAGGTGAAGAAGCGATATTCAAAAATAGAAACTTGCACTATCCATGATTCGTTAAGGGAATTCTGTCTGGGAGTAGCTGAAAGTGAGAAGTTCTTTTGCATAATAAAGAATGATACATCGAAGCATATGCAAAGGCTTGACAATGAATGTTATTTTGTTCATCTTGAAACTAGATCTCTCGGTGATGATGATTACTAGTCGCTTTGCTTGCCATCCATTCCAAATGCTCGTTCCTTGGTGTTCCAGTACTGGAATGTTGCACCATAATTCACCTCTGCCAGTAGGTTTCTACGGCTGTTGCATAGTGGTTATGGTATAAAATGGGATATTGATACTGTGCAACTGGTCAATTTACGATATCTTACACTTTGGAAAGCACATCGTAACCAGTTTCGGATTCAAAGGTGGTTCTCTTCAATTTCCTTAGCCTGGAATCTAGAGACTATCTATTTTACTGATTACAGTGAGGGAGCATTGTTTCTACCTATAATTTGGGAGCTTCCAAATGTTAGGCATCTAGTGTACGACTGGATGGATGCTGGATTTGTGTTGCCAGATCCTAGAGCTCTGACCAATGATAATGTACCCAGCAATCTACGTACTATTTGTGGTATTCAGAACTTCAAATGCACTGCTGAGGTAGTAAAAATGATTCCGAATATAAGAGAGTTGGGGATTACATATCCACACAGATATGCAATAGATTTAGAGGATCCTGAAATGTCACGGTGCTTCTCAAATATGGTTCTTTTGGGTAAACTCGATAAGCTACGTATTCATGGCCATCTCAACTGCTTCACGAAAGAGCCGGAGAATCTCAGGTCTTCTCCAAATCTCAGAGAGTTGGAATTAGAGGGTTCTGGTATTCCATGGGAAAACATGACAAGTATTGGTTCATTACAGAATCTTGAAGTGCTCAAACTTATAGCTGCAGTTGTTGGCGAGGAGTGGAACATGGTTGATGGGAACTTCCAGCGTCTGACAGATTTAACTATCATGGATTGTGATCTAATGACCTGGAGGGTGGAATGCTCCCACTTTCCGAGACTCGAGAAATTGTGCCTTTGCTATATGCCATTGGAAGAAATTCCTGAAGGCATCGGGGAAATAGCAACACTTGAATATATCGAGTTAAGAACTGACAAAATTTCTGCAGCTGTTTCAGCAAGGGAAATATTGGATCAACGAGAAGAGGACGATGATCTTTCCGTTTTTGTAACCTTGAACGGAAACTCAGAAGAGGATCACAACAAGGTAGAAGAGATGGCAAACCACAAATTTCGAGTTAAAACCACGGTATGTTTTTGGATGACCATGGTATTCTCATCTCTCAATCTCGCTAGAACTAATTAGTCATTATGTTGTGAACTTAGCATATTGGAGTGCAGCCAATAACCTCTGCGGTGGTCGTGCCCAGTACTTCGGTGAGTTTCGACATGTACAACCTCCTCCTTTATGAACTTAAAAATTATGTACTAACATGGTATTGTGACCTTAAACTGCAACAGGAAAATAAGAAAGATGTGCAGCCTAAAATGGTGAGTAATCGGTTGCTGATAAACTAGTGCTAAAACCTTAAACTAGCTAGTTTTGACTTGCATCATCTTGTGACAGTTGAATGGTAAACCAATCCTCCGAGCAGGCGTGGATTCCAGCCTCAACGAATTTAAATTCACCGAAATCAATTCGATCTCTGTTGATACTTCAGAAGTTCGGTGTTGTGACATGTCCCCCAATGGAAAACTGCTTGCTACTGGCCATGCTGACAGAAAGGTAATCTTGTGGTGCACAAACACTTTGGAGCAAAAACTGCTACTCCAGAATCACTCAGCTCATATTATAGACATGCAATTCAGTCCCTACACGACACACCTTGCCACCTCATCTTATGACGAAACTGTTAGAGTCTGGGATGTCAACACTACTAATGCTAACCGGTCACTTATTAGAACAATCACTGGGCATAACCGTGTTAAAAGGCCAGTGGACTTTCTTCCCAACAAAGATGATCACATCTGCTATGGATCGAGTTGGTCGGGTAAGGCACTGCAATATCAAGACTGGTAGGTGTGATCGAGTTGTCCATGATACTATCCGGTCTGATCTTTTGAGATTCCAACCCAGGATCAGAAGTTATCTTGCCATAAATGACGGGGCGTGATGTGTCCATTCTGGATGCAGAGACTTTGGCATGTCGCCATTTGTTACAGGGTTACAAGAACTCTACAGATTACATTTGTTGGAGCTCATCTGGTGAGCTCTTCGCATCATTGAGCAGAGAGTGGATAAGAGTATGGACACTACAGTCTGGAAGGGAGGGGGAATGTCTGAATGAGATATACTCATATGGTCGAAACAGCTTCAAATCATGTGTTTTCCATCCTAGATATGCATATGTGTTAATCATTGGTACTCACCAGGCAAGTTAATTAATATATTTGAGCTAGCGTAGCTAAATCGTTGGCTACAAGTTAATCTTGTATTCACATTGTTTTCGTATTTGCAGGGGAATTTAGTGCTGTGGAACTTCAAATTAGACACAATCATTGAACTCCCAGCACATAGAACAATTATCACAAGTTTGGCAGCCTGTACCGCGAAGGGACTGGTTGCCTCTATATGTCGTAATGGAATTGTAAAATTGTGGAAATGATTATGTACCATTGTTCTATGTGCATACATCGTTACATTATTTTACCCCCATTTAAAATATTTTCTTGCTTAGGTTGTACTTTCTCTCTTGTATTTAATTTGTCCAATTTTTGTTTATTTTTTGAAAGAATATTTCACCCAATTTAAGTTTCTACAATGAAAATAGAGTTGAGTAATCTTAATTTAAATTAGACCGGGGAAATACATTACTATATATATATGACATTATTATAAATTAATTAAAGCATATTATTTATTAAAATAAAATATACATTTATTAAATAAGATAAAATGAACCAATGAAATATAAAAATAGAATATTTATTAAACAAATTAATTCAACCGTATATGTACTCAGATAAAATTAGTTGCCTTTTCACCGGATAAATATTATTTTTTGTATGAGTTTACTCGAGAAAGTTATATTATATGATTTAATATAATTGAACATTTTATATTTATAATTTAAGATTAATTTATGACCTAAAAAGAAAGTGAGGAGCTACCTCTGCAATGTAAGTGGTGGTAAAGATGAAAAATGAAAAGACCCAACAAAGCAGTACTTATATTATTATTATACGAATAAAACATGCATGGAGGGTATAAAATAAATAAAAGATAAAATACAACAAACTTTTTGTATTCTTATCTTTCCTGCATGCTTTCCTAATTCTGGAATTCAAGATTGTATTGTTCGTGGACAATACAGGCAAGTTTCCAGATACCCAACAAAAAGTTGCTATTACAGAACAAAAAGAAAAGCTACAGCTACCTTGAACTTCAAGACCGGTAACACAGATTTAGGTACAAACTACATGCAAATCGGGATCTATGCTGATTTAGTTTTCACTCCCAATTGTAATTTGCTGTGACGGTCAGCTGCCATGGACAAAGATTGTATGGTGACAGGGAAAGACGGACCCATCTGCACGGATAACAGAACACATTCAGAGATGGAATGAAAACAACAAACTGGAAGTAGAGAAACGAGATAGAAGGCACACACAGACAATTAATGAAAGAAAATGAGCTATAGAATTATTGCATCTATACAATTTTAACATGTAATACAAAGTTTAACAATCGGTTTCTGCGGGAAATGTATTCCAAACGAACATCTGTAACAGCACAGCAACACAGCCTAACGCATTTGAAAATAATTGAGAGGATCTATCAGAATACAAATGAAAGCCTTCATTATTACCTCAATATAAGGATCTTATGAAATACGGGAAAAATATTCAAATATGAAGAGACGTGTTCTATTGTTTCAATTGGACAAGTATCGATGGCCCTATACGTATGAATCGATCTTTCTTTACAATTCTGTCAACCTCGATATATTTCCGTTTCGGCATGCCCAGACGAAGAGAAAGTAAAGGACACAGTATTACTATTTAAAAATATTAACTGCAACAGTTCTAAATTTTCACCAACAAAAAACAAAATATTGAGCCATGCACAAAACACACCAGCACCACACATCATCAGCAAAAGGCAAGTAATATTTAAGTTCTATAGCTTAAGGACACCATTCACTGGATAACTTATGACAACTCTAACTGAAGTATTGAGACGGGCCAGAAAGGCACACACAGATAATTAGGCCAACTATAGAAGTCTGACTGCATCCACATCATTTAATTGCAATAACGTCTGGTTGTTCAGACAAAATTTCGCCTATATTTTCGTTAACTATACGATATTTGCACTTCTCAAGAGAAAGGTCATATGAGCTTACTGTGCTACAAATGTGAAACGATTCTACATATCCAGCCAATTTGGAACCTGCACATAAATGAATAGAAAACTGGTTTAGGACAAGGAAAATTGTATATTTACTCTAGAAAAATGGAATAGTCTGATTTGCAACAGACCATGCAAAAGCCACACCTTGCATGAATTTATGTACTTATAATCCTTGTTCATTTTTATGTACAATAAATGCCTAATCACATACAAGAGAGTTATTCTGATGGCAAACAAAGGGAATGAAAGAGGGACACATCGAAGAACTCTTTATGTGAATGGATCAAATATGGTTGCATGTTTTAGACAAGTTATACAGCTACATAAGCAAGTTTCATGGCCCATATGCATCAAATTGTGGTCATGCAGGTGGCCTAGTACAATGGTTCGTTTACATGAACAATTTCATCATGCCCTATCAGATTAATATAAACTATGCAAATTTCATATTTAAATAGCACACAACTGCACATTTCATAGCATAACAAATTCATGAAAGAAGATGCCGGCCGATTGGTATAGAGTTAAAAAAGTGAATTAAAGAAAAAATTTAGTTGATGAATAGTAACTGAGTTAAATGTGAGTTATGAAAAAATAGTGTTTGGAATAGAGTTAAAAATTATAGGGTTTATAGGCTTGTTATATAGATGTGTAAGAATAAAGTGATATGTGTATGAAGGAGGTGATGTATTTGATATTTTTTAAGGTTATTTGATTGGTTTAAATATTGTTTGATTTGTTTAAGATTGTTAGATTTATTGAAAAAGTAAAGAAGGGGTAAGAGTAGGGTAGAAAGAAATGTTTCAAGATACAAGACAAACACCCTGAAATATTTTTAACAGATGAATAGTCCATCTAAGTTGTATACCAAACAGTCTGATGAACTTTATTCAAGGACAAAGATGATTGGAAGAGACGAAAGTCTTGTCATTACTCATCAGCATAATCTTTAAAGGAGACTAGGGTAGGGAGCACGAATAAATAATAAAGAATGCCATATTCATATAACAAGAGTAACCATGTGCCTAAACACAGCCAAATATTAGGAAAATCATAACCCCATGAATCATTAATTGACATGAAAAAGAAGTATCTTTCAAAGAAAATAGTGAGAAGTCAGAAATGTCTGTGCTGCAAGCAACAAGTGTGTGAAAGATTTCACCAGTTCTTCCAGAGCAGGTGGGAAATAAAGCATATTGTTCTATAAATAGGATTGCCAATATAACCATGGACAGGATGAATCAATTTTAAATGGTGCCAGATATTGCAACAGTTAAAAAAAAGTAGGAGAAAGACAAATATGGCTTTATGCAATGCAAGCAACTGAATAACAGGAATGTTAAACGCAAGAAAGTTTTTACTAAACGCGGGATGCAATTTATATATTACAAACAACACCACAACTGTATTTAACAAATTAGTCCTATAATTTTAAATAATTACTATTTTACCTCAAAAACATTTAAACATGTTTATTCGAATAATCATATTATCCGAACAAATAAATCGAAGAAACTTTGAAAAAACACGAAGAACGAAGAAAACAAAGCAAGACGAACACGAACATCCATCACCGGAGCTCCGGCCCTTACTCCGACCAACCTGGTCGGAGCTGTGCAGCTCCACAGCTCCGACCAGCCTGATTGGAGCTTTGCAGCTCCGTTATGGAGCTGCACAGCTCCATCCAGATCTGGGCGGAGCTGTGCAAAGCTCCAATCGGAGCAGCCAGTAGCTTGGCTCCTATCTGTCCTGGCCAGACTCAGATCTGCCAGGACCGTGTCCTGGTCAGATTTGAACCTGACCAGGACTCGGTCCTGTTCAGGTTCAAATCTGACCAGGACCAGTTCCTGGTCAGAACCGGATCTGACGAGGAATTCTTTTTTAATCTTTTTTTAAAATTATTTGTGTAAAGTTAGTTACTTTAATTATACTAAGCAATTAAATAAATATTAACGACTACGAATATGAATTATAACAATATAAACATCTCAAATTCATCACTATGTGTAAAGTATGGCTAATGATTTAATAATATTGATTTTTGTTACGTTATGGTATTGTAGTGTAATACGTTCATATATATTCGAAGATGTGATAATTTGATAAATTTTACGACAAATGGAACTAATTTTATATTTATATAATTCGTTGGTCCTTTTGTTATATATAAAAATGTGTCCTGCGTTTAGTAAAAATGGTCATGTGTTTAACAATCCCCTGAATAAATAGTTCTAGATAGTCCATCATAAACTTAAGATGCTCAAGTGTTCCACGCTGATTCCACTTACTCTTTTTTAAACCAGCAGGTTTGGCGACCAAAAGAGAGCTTACAAAAGCACCGATATTATCCCTCAAAGCATCCTCTGAAAAACTGACCTGTTGAACAAGAGATAATAATGAGAAACGTCAGTCTTTGAACATTAAGTGAACAAAATTGTAGCTAGTAGATAGCAGCAGAGCTAGAAAAAGGATACCTTCCCCAACCCTACATGCACAATAGCAGTTTTATCCTTCTTGTAAAGAACACCTTGCTCCTTTGATTCCTTCACAGCTATGGACATATCATTGGTCACAGTTCGTTTCTGCATTCATGATTCTTGTTAGAGATCATTGACACAATTAAAAGGAATGATTTTGATATAGCTTAAACCTTTGGATCAGGCATCAATTGTTTCAGATTTCTTGATAACTGCATATGAAAAGAAACCAATCGTAAGGGACAGAATGGGATGAACACTGCAATGAGTACATTTAGTAATTTGGAATCTCAAAACCTTTTTGACATGCTGCATCATAGACGGAGTAGCAATACACTTGTCAAAATCTATCTTCAACTCTCCTGCAAAGTTAAAACTAATAACTCAATGTACACTATACCAAATGCACCCAATGTTTTGTTAAATACTACACCCGTCACGTACAATAAGACATGTATTCCTTTTATGGACATCCCACAAAACTAGACACATTCCAAAAATAGCAAAAAAGTACATCCACTAACTAATTTAATATTCATATTCTACTCAAAAAGTACTTCCACTAACTAATTTAATATTCATATTATAACAAGAAACAATTGATTGCATTAAAAACAGCACTGGAAAGTTTTGTGTCTTATTGTACGGGACGGAGGGATTATATAATAAAGAAAAGAAAAAGAAACGAAAAGGAAGGGAGGGTAGGGGGTGTTATTCAGTATGTAAGAAAATTCCATAAGATACAAATGTGTAAGCCTGTGTTCAAGCTCCGAACAAAGGACCTAATCCTTGTAAATGCATGTAGTTATTCATAGACAGAAGAATCATGATATCCACTTCCACGAACTAGCTTGATGTATGTCAGGTGGAGATCATATTCACGCCAGTACCATAGTAGGGTAACTGGAAGGAGGAGAGAACACTTTGGGCTTTGTTGGTTTCTGCACGCCGATTTTATGGAAAAGATAGAAGTCGTGGTCTTTATATCACTCAAGATTGGGTCTCTTTACCAGGAGGGATTATCTTGGCTTCAGGGTAATCACACTTGGCATCTGCCTACTCTGACCATGATCATGGTGATGAATTTGTACTACAGTTCGGTGTAGGGACATTAGGCCATCCTTGGGGTAATGCACCAGGTGCCATCGGAATTATCTTATTTCTTTTAGCCTTCTGGGAGGCAAGCACAAAAAGGTATCCCAATGTTTCCCATAAGCATTCTCGAGGTCATGAGGAAACCTGGGATGACAAATAAGTTTCTAGTTCTATTGCTTTAATGATAAGGTGATTAAATGTGATAGCACTCCTTTATGATTGGTTGCATTTCTAATTTCTAACTTCACTAAGAAATTTAGGGACAGTCCCAGTGATGGAAGGCAAGAGGTCTTTGGTGTCCCTTCAAGTCAAGACTTGGGGCCGGAAATGCTCTACATATTATTTCATCCGGTAAATTACTAGGTGCTCATATATGTAGCCCATGCCGGATTAATTGTATTCTGGGCCAGCACAATGAGCCTATATGAAGTGGACATCTTACACAACATTAAAGAAACAAATGGTTGACAGGTACTTTTATCTACTTTTCGTTTTAAATGAGCATACTATTGTATATTTATTCTTAAGGAGTTCAGAAACTAATTCATTAAGATAGCGCAACAAATGTAGCAATTAATTACCAGCCAAGATCTTCTCAACCAGTTCTGGTCCACCAACAATATCTGCTCCAGCATCTCGGGCTTGATCTGCTGCAGCACCCTCTGCAAATACAGCCACGCGGTATTTCTGGCAAAATTTCCATTTATTAGAAAGTAGTTAATGAACAGGGACCCACTTCCTGAATATATTAGTCAGTGAAGCGACATTGTACCTTACCAAAGCCATGCGGGAAGCGCACAAAACCATTCAGCTTCTGCATTCAACGGGAGGGAAGGTAAAGTTAATTACATGTAAACAGCGATATATAAAATTATTTATATTAGATACTTGGCAAATTTTTAGAACTTGACAGTAAACACTAGTCTGTCGTGTGACAAGAAGATAGGGCCAGATAAAAAATGACCCTTTAATACATGATTGCGTTAAAAACTGAGCAAGATGACTAATTTATTCCACTCGAAGTTTCAGAAAAAACCAAAAAACAAAGCATGACCTTTGTAAACAAGGGATTGATCGAGTCTGTATACAACTTTTGTCAACTCATGCTTTCTCTACTGTTACACAGCTATGCCAAAATCATCATAGCACTTCTCCTCCACATGATGGAAATATTCCCTAAGTACTCCCTCTGTTACAGACCAAATGTGACATTAATTTTAAGCAATTTTTTAGGACGAGTTTGACCACAAATTTCTCTACATGCCAAGGGCATCTCTGATGGAAATTAAAAAATCTAAACTTCTCAGACTTTGTAAAACTCGCATGACAAATATAAATTATGCAATACTCCTTCCAAAGGAAGCACGTACCAGGTCAGTTCGCCGCAATTCTGGAGTCATTTTCACATGTGCTTCTAAAGTTTCATCAAACTTGGCCCTTCCTTTTTCCTGTAAAATTGCTAAATTACTATCCATTACCAGTTACAAATAAACTTGACGGAGATAACAGAGCATCAAGTTTACACAAGGAGAAACTGGCAAGGGAGTTCAGTAATCTATTTGGACTAGATTTGATCCTTTAGATTACATGACTTCATACGGATAAATTGTCTCAGTGAGTAGCTCATAAATGTGCCACGGGGTGGTAAAAGATCATGGAGTTCTAAATTTTTCTAACCGTAAGTTGGAAGTGGTGAGACTCATTCGACATGTGTATAAACTATATATATATATATATATATATATATATATATA
>JAYMSP010005427.1:0-13700 GCA_036897095.1 Plantago elongata | reverse complement strand
TATATATATATATGAAATTGTTTATCATTTGTATACATATGATGTGAAATTTAATATTTTATTTTATATAACTTTTTTAACTAACTTGGTGGTACACGAAGATGTATCAAAGTACAAATTGTATGTATAAGGAGACCTGGAGATACTATTAATTATATGTCATAGGTAGGTTTTATTATTTTTCCGGTGAGAAAATAAATTATTAGGTTAGTAGCCATTGCTTGTCATGAAAATGAACATTACAGAAATAAGGGGAGATTGCTAAGCATCTTCTCACCATTTCAATTATAACTTAAAGCTGTTAAATGATAACACAACACATTAGCACGACAATCAATCTTTCGAAAATGTAACTCCCAAGGGTTGCACATCAACTCACGACACGACTTCACTATGTCAACCATGTCCGACAACGACGGATTTACACCAGTTAACCAACCAAAAATCATACTTTAATCGGCTTCCACCTACAATTTAGTTACTCTTCTTTCCCAAGCTAAAGTCATCCCTTCAACTAAACTATTAATTTCATAATTATTGATTGTTGAATTGTCTTATATCAAGAATTCAAGGACCCAATTCACTTTATCATCACGAATGACACCACCAACAACGAAGCGCACTCAGTTGGTAAGACACTTCACCTCCAACCAATAGGTCGCGGGTTCGAGTCACCCTTTAGCCGTTTAAAAAAAATGAATGACACCACTGATGGCGCCCAAATCTTGTTCCACCCTGCAACTGCCATACAAATTCAACTCGAACCATGTAAGGGGAGATTTTGTCCATTTCCGGCTAACCAATTGTGCCCTTTGAAGACTCAATTTGATGTTTGTCTCGCAACTATTTACCTTATTTGAAAATGAAATCTTGTCCTGCTTCCAGTTTTTCTTTCGAAAATATATGAGTTCTCGACACAAATAAAAAAACTTTAATTATGAAATCATGTGTGTCAATATTTACTTTCGATTTCTTTGGATTATGAACACTATCTAATAGTCAAAAGTTTAATAAATTCTTATTCCTTTCATTTACTTTAGTTTTTCATTTTTTTTTTGTTTTTCCTTCCCTTTCTACCTTTGTATTTTGTAGTAATTAATATTTATTTATTTTCATGTATTGTTTATATTGATAAATTAAATATAAAATCCACTTATGAAATTTATAGTATTTAAAAAATATATCATACATTGTCTTACTCTCTCATTATTAAATGTTTACAATAAATAATTTTACATACTTTGATTTTTACTCCATATGTGAAATTTCAAAGTTTTTTGAATTTCAACTGATGACTTTTATTGTACTATTTGATCGGAGTAAGTATTTGAGAGATTGTCTCTAGATAAATTACCAAGAGACCAACATATAATGTTAAGAATATTCTAATGTTAATAACCAAAATGAATATGTTCAAATTGATTTTTCTTATATATTACAAAAGATCTACATGTTTTTAATATAGACATCTAATTGTTAATTTTGTTGATAATACATGTTCGCTTCTATATAAATTATCAATAAATTATTCCTCTAGAGAGTTTTTTTTATTTTTTATAATGAATTCAAATCAAAGTATAAAATTATAGAAAATTACAAAAATCACTCCTTAAATTTATCCTCTTTTCACTTTGATACCTTAATTGACGACTACTACATATTAGTCCAAGGTTTAGAAAGGCAAAATTTGAAAGCTACATACAAACCTAAAATTCAACTTTATCAATTATTATTTTCTATATAATTTTGTAACTACATAAGTTTAATTTTATTTCAATAATCTCCAATAGTTCTAAATTTTTTATAATAAATCTCCACCACACCACACTTTCAATTACCATAATATGTTTCTAGATAAAGTACTAAGAGCCCTACACATACATATAAAAAATACCATTGATGTTAATAATAAAAAATAAGTATGTTTAAAATATTTAATTTTTTTATTTTAACAAAATTGCAAGTTAACATAGAGAGGCTTTGATTTAGTTTGATATTTTGGAGTAGTTTATATTCATGATAACCCGATAAACTTTAAACGGAGAATATCAATTGAGTTAGGGCCTTAGAGGTTGGATAGTAAAGATGGAGCATAATATTGATATTAAATAATTATGTTTCGGAGAAGATATGAGAGATTGTGGCAAATTTTGTACTATACATACTTTCTCCGTTTGAAATTAGATATCTCATTTTAACTTTTCATGGTCAACGTTTTTAACTTTAAGCTTGAATTACTCATATATAATATTTTTATTAGATTTTTAAAAAATATATAATAAAAATTTAACCTGTAATCTTTGATAATATAATTTTTTAATTTTTTTACCAACATTATCTATGATATACTCATACGATATTTGAAAACTTTAACCATCGATTTAAAATGAGACATCCAATTTGAGACGTATGTATTATTTAGCTTGTTGAATCAATCAATTTAATTAATTTTAGTGTCGTAAGTTTTGGTTCATAACATTTACCATATGTTCACCACGCGGTTTTCCTGCACTTGCATCAACCGAATTGTACTAACTCTTTAATTATGTGTGTAGCATAAATATATAGTAGGTTAAATAGAATTAAAATGGTGCTAAATCCATCAAATTCGTAGATCTTGAGAGTGTATGTGGTATTGAGATAGTACATCAACTCTAAATAATATATGAATGGATTATAAATACTAAAAAAATATTAATAAATTAAAAATCATGGTTAATGAAAAATGAACTAATATAAATAAAATTAATTCATGATCAATGAAACATCGACTAATATAAATAAAAAATATTTATATTTATGAAGTATAACAAAAAAATTAAAATCACAATCAATGGTAAGTAAAAAATTTATAAAATTAATAAAAAAAGTTAATTCATTAATAATGAAAATATTTACATTAAAAAAATCTTCAGTGGCAAATCAACTAATATTAATAAATTAAGTTTCATGATCAATGGAAAATTGGATTATATTAATAAAAATGATACTATATTAGAAAATTAATAGTTTTTGGTTAAAAATTACTAATATTTTATTAGAGCGTAATTCACGCATCGATTTGACGGAAAAATAAATTTACGCTTATTCTTACTAATTCGATTAAAGTTAACGGTTCATTTAAGTTTTACTAACAAAGTAAGAACGAATGCACAACTTAAGGTATTAAAATCGGATGCTCACAACTTAAGGTACCAAAACAATAATATTCACAACTTAAGATATCAAAAGTGAATTTTTCCCTGATAACAATATAGTATAATATCTTATCTATCAGTTTAATTGTATCCATGTGTCCAACTATACTTTGGGGCATATGTTGCAATAACTATATATATAAATATAATATGTCTAATCTATCGGCGTAGTTGTATTCTTGTACAAAGAGTATAAAAGTTTTAAGAACTACATAGTTACGTTGTGCCTTGGTACGGGAACTGGTATACGACGCTTGTACATAGAGTAGAGTTATACCAAATTTTAGTATTGTTTATTCATTCTATTTTTTTATTTAATTTTAATATGTTAACATAATATAAGACTCATTAGGAGTTGAAATTAATGAATTTATATTTATAATTAAGAGTTAAAAAGTGATAAAATTTATAATGTTCAAAATATAATTAAGAGTAATCTTTATTTGTAGATAATGAAAATAATATAAAAATTGGTATAACTTTTATAATTTATATCTTATATTTTATTAAATACCAATGATTGAAAGTAAAGAAATATAAGAAGAAGAAAAGAGGAGAAAAGAAAATAAAAAAAAATCATGAACGGCCGTTTCCAAAAATGGAGACTAATAAATTACTTCAAAAATTCAAAAATGCTTTCACATTATAATATAAAATTTTGAAGAACTAACTTATAAAGATCACTTTTATGAAATTTGATACGGTAGATTTAGAAAATAAATTTAGATATTGCTAAATTCAGAAAATTAGTTGATCTTGAGAATGAATGAAGACGGAGATAGTCCATCAACTTTAAATAATATATAGATAGTTAGTTGCTTATCTAAATATATAATAACAGTGGTGTACATTCTCAATAAAGACATGCCACATAGGTAAAATTTTATGTGGCATGCCTCTTTGAATCTTGGTTAGTTCCATGAACAAAAATAAATTAAAAAGAAAATATTAATTTAGAAGTAACTATTTTTATTAAATAGTATATAACTTTATATGTAAAACTCCGAAAAATAGTTTGAGCATATTTTTGGATTCATCTTGGCAAGACGAACCCATAGACACCAATCTTATATAGATAATGTTAACTAAATTAATTATTTACATATTAAAATAAAATTTTTTATAAATTTAAAGATATGTTTTGATATATTACGATGAAACGAATCCATAAATGTCAATTATTTATTATAATAAGATATAAATTTAAATAAGTATTTAATTGTGTAAGTTTAAATAAATTATTAATTTATTAAAATAAATATAAATGTATTAAAGAAATTTATTTTTTTAGAACCACAAATATATTTCATTACTTCAAAAAACAAGTTAGTACAACAGTCAACCGAAGTCCACACTATCCGTGTTACCAAATACAAAACACAACCTATGCAAAATTGGGATTTTTTCTCTTCAACTTAAAATCACTTTAGCTCAATTCAGTTCCATTCAGTGCAATTTAGCTCAGCTCTGCTTAGTTATAATTTACACATTACTTCAGTTCAGTTCAGTTTAGTTTAATTCAATTTCATCAAGTTCAGTTCAGATCAGTTAACCCCAATTTATCAACATGAGGTTTAAATCAAGGATATAACGAATTAAACAAAGTATAATCACACTTTTAATTTCAGCTAAATCAAATATGCTTCTACTGAAAAAAGTGAAAGATTCCAACCAGACCATATGTTATAAGCAAACTCAGCCACCCTCGCCTCGAACATATGTGAACGCCACCCTTTAACACTGGTCTTACTGATCAGCCACATAGACAAAATTTGTTGTGGAATGTATCTTTGAATTTCATGGAGTTCCATTCTGGTAAAATTAATTTTAAAAAAAGAAAATATTATTAGATTGAATCATAAATCTAGACTTATTTACCCATAGTTTTTGTAGTCAATATGCCCCAATTCTCTAGAATGTCATATGTACAATACATTATAAAAAAGAGCTCAACTTATGGTAATTTTGAAAAATTATTTATGACACAATTCTGCATACATAAATGATTGCATAAAAATTAATAGAAAAATGATAACATATTTCACAATTTCAATATTATTATGAAATATATTTTAGATTTTGAAAATAGAAAATTTTAAGTTGCAAATCCATGTACGATCTCTTTGAATTTTGAGACATTGTTGTTTGTCTCGGTCTCATGTGTCTTATGAGATGTTGATGTAGGCAAGTGTTTGTGGTCCAATGTTATTTAATTCGAAATAATGATTGAGGGACTATTTGATGATAATTTGACTAAATATTCAAAAAGATTTTTTTTAAAAGGTGCCGAGAAATAAAGGAAAAACAGTACTATAAATCGAGACACTGCTAGTTTAGATAAGCAGAATTTGTGTTGTCCGATCAATTTTTACATGATTAATCAAACGTACAATTGGAAATGCCGACCCATACACCGGCCAAACAAATTTATAAAGTTTGACTGATCAAAGTCTACTAAATGTATTTTATAGTGAAACATCTACGACTTAAAAAAGTAAAGATTTGATACTAATATATATATATATATATATAAATAAATATGATACGACTAATGATGACATATATATTTTTCAAGGTTAGGATCCAACCAACCTGTTAAGGTCTCGACGAGTTGATATAAGATAAACTTTATATCGGATCATGCACCCGTACGTTCGTACCGGACCCTTTAAGTAGTAACTGATACTATTTTTAATAAATGTACCACTCAAACCCCAAAGCAAAACTGTATAAAGCAATTTACATGGCAAAAGCATAAGAGAAGTATTCAAAATACAAAATAACATCCATATTTAAGCCATAATTATCATAAGAACAAGTTTTAGTATACATCTCCAACAAAATTAAATTAAATTGATGTTGATAGAATAGATTATATACTAATTATGTACTAGAACCATCTCCAATGATCACACCCACTAAAATCAAACTATCTCTTCCACATCAACATTTCATTCTCCCTACAATCTTAACAACCATTATACTCCAATGTTCACACTCTATTCAACTTTTCATTTTTCATTTCTTTTAAACTTCATCTTTTCATTTCTTATTATCGTTCATTTCATTTAAAATAAAAAGAAAAATAAGACTTACATCGGTTCTAAATCTTAGAACTGGTGTTAACTCTCACACCAAGTGAAACTCCGTTGGAACTAATTAGAACGTGTCAGTCGAATGCCTTGAACTCAACTGGAGTTGGTCCGAGCTAACCCAAATTTACAAGAATGCAATCCATACAACTCTATAACATTTAAAGTTGTTTCTGTTTGTATTCTATGTCAGGAGTTTGATTTAATGGGTATTGTTATATACTTCTTAGTATAATTAAACTTTAGTTAGAAAAACAATATGTGCAATAGAATATTAAATATCACATAATATGTATATAAAGGATATACAATTCATATAATAGATTCCAACACGTAGATTTTTTCTACATATGTTTACTAAGTTAGGTCAATTAACAAGATTCGGAAAATTGTTGAGGTAATGTCTCTATCATATTACACAGGGATTTCGTCATTTTACTGTTAAACGGGTCGGTTCTATACAACCCAAATTTAAATTCATTCGAAATAATAAAAGTCCAGGCCAAGGTTTGAGATATATACTCGAACCAGTTACGTACCTCCGTAAAACAAGACCCGACCAACATTTTATAGATAAGTTAATAAAACATACGTTTTTCAGAGAGGGGGTGCATGACTACATGGTGGGTGCCAAGAAAATTACCATAACATATAAAATTATATCTGCAAATAATATTCCGTCCAGACCAGATTTTCCTTTATGGGGCCTAAACACAAATTGTAAGAGAATGTATAAAATATAATAAATAATACTCCTTCCGTCCCAAGTTGAACTTCCCGTGGCCTCCGACACAAGTTTGAAGAAAAAATTGAATAAAGTAGGAGAGAAGGTGATAAGATTTTTGAGGTTATTTTGATTTACATGGATCTTCAGATCGATGTGTACTTAACTGTTTGGAATAGACTTAAAGTTTTCGGTTCCAAAAGTAGGAGATATAGTGATAAAGTAGTGGAGAAAGTAAATAAAGTATGAGTGGAATTTTCCATTTAATGGATGTGAAGATGAAGTTGTGACGGACCAAAATAACCAAAATGAAACACGAGAAGATGAGTTGGGACAGAAGGAGTAATAAAGTATGAAATAGATTGAATAAATTACAAAGGTCGTGAAAATGTATGATAGATGATAAATAAAGAAGTAAATAGATTTTTCATTTAAGTTATATGAAGTTGATTGGGATGTTTCAAAATCAAATACATATGTTGAATTCGGGATAAAGAGAGTAATTTTTATGTATTTTATAGGGAGACAACATACAACTTCGGAGTTGTTGGGAACCAACTATAAAAAGTATGTTACAATACTTTTTTATATTTGATTGGAGTTTGAGAGATACAGTTTATTTTACAAAAAAAATAGCATGTATAAGTTGTTATTTAACGAATGGAGTACATGTTTTCTTTACCTGCGGAGTCCTGAACGGATTCAACTTGAACCCTATCACTTACAAAGTAAATTCGACATGATGAGTCATATTTTATACTATTTATAGTTACTATAAAACTAGACTAGCCTTGTATGTTAGATAATGATTGACGTTATTTATAAATTTTATTTTATCGATTAATTAATTAATTTTATTTATTATTAAAAGTATCTATACTGTCATTGTTGCGGGTTAGCAATAATATATATTAATAGTTGTATTGCTCGAATGGGCAAGTTAGCTTCAAAATTCTTAATAAAATAGCTAATCTATTTTAATTTGTGAATCGAAAAAAGTTGACGTCCAATAGAAGGTGAATTGAAATTTAAAAGTGTGAGAAATAACTCAAAATTCGAATTCGATGCTACTATTGTATGATGTGAGTAACAAGAAGGACGAGAGTAGAAAATTTAGTAAGTTACAGATATGCTAGATCTATTCAAGATAGTTGAACATAAATGTGCAACTATACCACCCTATAACAGAAATGTAAAAAAGCCATTACGTCCAGTACAACCGAAATCCCTAACTGCTCTTACTTCCGAAATGCATTAAGTCGCGTCTCTGACTTCTTAAATTCGCCGTCTTGCCGCTCCATTCGTCTGCCATGACTACCAAAAATAATTTCTCACACACATACTTTTAGCTGATAGTTAGATTTTCTGAAGACTTGGCACAAACTAGTCCTCAAATTGGAAACCAGTGGGCCATTGTGAAGATTTCATCATATCATCATCTATCTCTGCAAAGATAGATGAAAATTTAGACCATTAGTTGCAAACTGTAAATCCGTTAGAAACTGAAGAAGAAATGGGTAGTATGGCATTTCCAGGTTCTTGTCCTGCTGTGGCCTTGGCCAAGATTTCTCAGCCATTATGTTTACCTCGGCCCGTCTTTTCGTCACGCCGCCTCAGACCGAAGCCTAATTTTGTCGTCTATGCTTCGGTTTCGGCAGCAACTCCAGTGCCGACGACTCAGCGGCCTGTCGATGATTTGGTACAGGACATTCTGTCCAAGGTAGATCAAACAGACAGAGGAGTCCTCCTGGAAAGAGGCGAACACGAAAACGTAGATAAATTGGCTAAGGAACTACAAACGTTTTGTGTCGATGAACCGGTGAGGTGCCCTCTTATATTTGGAGAGTGGGATGTTCAGTATTGCTCGAATCCTACTTCACCAGGTGGTGGATACAGAAGTGCGTTCGGACGCCTGTTTTTCAAAACGAAGGAGATGATTCAGATTGTTGAGGCTCCTGATGTTGTTAGGAACATGGTTTCGTTTACGCTTCTAGGCTTGGTGGATGGAGAGGTCTCGTTGAACGGGAAATTGACAGCTTTGGATGAGAAGTGGATTCAAGTGGTATTTGAGCCACCGGAACTTAAAGTTGGGGGATTTGAGTTCAAGTATGGTGGTCAGAGTGAGGTGAAGCTGCAGATCACATATGTTGATGAGAAGATTAGGCTTGGGAAGGGATCTAGAGGTTCGTTGTTTGTGTTTCAGAGACGATAACCGAACATGTAAAAGTATACATAGTGATTTCCAAGCTCTTTCTTGTGTTGAATGTAAAGTTGTAGGTTCCAATGTAGGAAATATACCCGGAAAATAACAGACAAGTGCCATTTTTACATACTTGTATACTGAATGGTTTTGATGCTGTAGACAAGATTCTGTAGTCCTTTGTTTTCAGTGGTGTTGAGTTAATTGTATGGTATCAAGAAATCTTTGCTAGGGCATGAAAATTGAAATATATTCGGGTTTAGTATCGAATTTGTGTGAGGAGGTTGTCTGGTACCTAGAGAAACATGAATTCAATTGACATCATTCTTCAAGAACTTGAGAAAAGCATCAGCCTGGTGTTATTAATTTGAAGAAAGTTGTTCTGCTCACAATTGTATCAATTATTCAACAGATCACAAACAAGCCACAAGTACGTCATCAGGTAATACAGAAAACATACTTCTGTAAGTGGATCAAGCTTTACAAGAAAAAACAACATTTTGTACATTCAAATCTCAATCAGAACATCAATCAAAGTATCAAACAACATAAATCGTTCACAACGCATAGTATTAAACTCATTTCGCTGGATGCATTGTGTAGAGTGTCTGTATAGTTGTCAAGGAGAGCAAGAATAAATTGGCGAGTAGAGTGATAACTGTGAAAGGGCTACTGAAATAAGTGAACATTGGTTCTGCTTTCCATGTCTTAGCCATGCTGCAGCAGTGCTCATCCATACTAGCCTTAAGTTCCAAGAACATCTCTGAGTTATCCATTCCAAAAGTTTCCACCTCCCTGAAAACTCTCACAACTTCATCATTACTGCCAATATTTCGAACCAATACGCATTGTTCTTGCAGCTCCTTCACATCCTCAGAACTCTGGATCAGGGATTTCATCAAGTTTACATAGGAGGACACGAGAAAGTCGCTGTTACTCGTGGGGGACAACTCGTACGCAATGAAGTTTGAGTAGAGCACGGAAAGATTGTTTGTCAAAATTAGCGGTGTTAAGTAAAATTTCCCACACAGTGGATATGAAACAAACCTTATCTTTTGCTTCACTTGGCCTGCAACAAATGCCCTTTGCTTTGAGATCAGTTATCGAGCGTAACTGGTAGCTTCTTTTCTTCCTTTCAGTTGAAAACTTGTATTTTGCCTTGAGAAGATCCATGTTTTGTCCTGTCAGCTTTTCAAAAGAATTGCCGGTAAGAGTGGGACTTGGAGCCTTCACCTGTACTGATTTATGGAAAAGTAGTACCGCATGGAGAAAGTGAAACGGCTTGTTTTCATCTTCTTTTCCCCAAGGAAGTGATTTTGTTGAATCCTCATCAATAAAACCATAAGTTATGTAACTTATGTACTTGAGAAGAAGTGTTTCCCATTCATCACACTGATCTCCCAGTTGCAAACTGATTAGGAGTTCGTTGATCCATAGAGGAATGTGATTCTCAAGCAGCAGCAAATCCCTCATGATGAACTTAACACCGCCAGGACCGAAGTGATTGAGAAATTGGACAGAACTAGGCTCGTCTGGTGAGATCAGAATCCTGATTTGGTAAATGAAAAAGCAGGCGTCGCGAAGAATCAGTTTAGCCAGGGCAGGGTTGCTGCACACAACATCATCATCATAGCAAGCTCTTATCTCATGAACACGTGCAAGAATCTGTTGGTAAAAGTAGGATTTGTCACTGTGTCTGCTTTCTAAAACAAACTCCTTCACTGCCTGTTGCTTGAACTTTTCGGCATGGCGTAGCTCTGGTTTGCTGTGGTGGTAAGGCCCTATGGATACAATAACAGGATCATACGGTGAGGGTGTTTTCTCGTTCCTGAATTGAGGCCGTACTCGGTTTATGACTTGCTGAGGATCACGCGAAAGAGGAATTGGAACGTTAATGTGGCAGGGGGACTCATGTTCCTCAGTTTCTGCTGATGATGCTATGTTCTCCATTTGAAACCTGTGTCCTTCCTGTTAATTTGGAGTCAAATTTGAGAAATTTGATTTGTCTATGATATGGTCATCAGTTCAGTTGATCTTTTCTGGACTCTAATATACTGGTCACATAATATGTTTATAAACCTTGCTTCTCTGTAGCTCATTGTTATTTCAATTATTAGGCATTAGATCATTTGTCAACTTTTACAAGATACAATAATATTTTCTCTTAACTAACTCAGCAAATATCAAATTGGCAAATTAATTGTCATATAAAATACTATTCTTAGCTAACACCAAATAATATTTTTTCCACATGACTACTAACTACAGTCGTATGTATGATAACATTGGCCTGCACCATTTCATTGTACCGAAAGGATAATATGTCCAGTTTGAATAAATAAAACTGTAATTGGCTAATTCATTTTCCAATAAGGGAATTCAAGCTATTGTACCTGAAGATATAAAAGTAAGTTAAATTTAATAATCCAGTAGATTGTCAAGCTAAGCATAAAATGATGGATTATGTTAATAATTCTAGTCCAGTTAGAGTTAGTTATCATAATCTAGTTAGAATTAGTAAACATAATCCTAGTTTATTTACAGTTGAGATAAAAAATTTAATTTATATTTTCATTAGAGTAGTGTAGTTTGTATTTGTTTATATACCCCTTGGTATTTATTAATACAATCACGGAAGATATTTTTTCATGGTATCATACTAGTTTCGATAAGACTCCGCTGCCAAATACTCGATTCCTACGTTTGATAACCGAATTCAATCATTTCCTTTTGTCGCTCAGTTCCCTTGTTCTGGTCGATATTCCCTGATCGATAGCTTCCTGTCTACCGGTTCTGTATCTTGTTCACGCCTGCTGTTTCCTGGACGCTCGACTTTCCCTGCCCTCATCGATCAGATCACTGTATGATCGATCATCGCCACCCGTCGACTGACTCTTAAAGATAGTCGATTCCCTTGTTTTTCTTCCTCTTTACCGATCTCGATTGAATTCTCCGTCTCTCCATCATGTCAACTGCTGAGTCTTCTACCTCTGTCGTTAAACCAGTTCCCACACCCCAGCCCTCACGACCACAAATCCCAAGTCGTACGTTTCCATAGTCCTTGAATTGGAGAACTACAATACGCAACTTGGGCCGAATTGTTTCAAATTCATGCTCGAGCTCATCGTGTTTTGCACCACATTATCCGGCCTCCGGAAGGTAAGGAGAAACCAACTCCCAAGACTGATGAAGAAATTGAAACGCGGTCTACCATTGATGCTACGGTCCTCCAAAGGATTTATTCCACGATTTGAAACGATCTCCTCAACAACATTATCGAACCCGGTGCGATTGCTATGGAAGCTTGGGATCGATTGCAGGAGATTTTTCAGGACCATCAAACCTCTCGTGCTTTTATTCTTGAGCAGGAGTTCACTTCTACCCAGTTGGAAGACTTTTCCAATATCTCCACCTATTGCCAACGTCTCAAGAGCTTAGCTGATCAGCTCGAAAATGTTGGAGTTCCTGTCCCAAACAATCAACTATAGTTCTTCAGCTTGTTTCAGGATTAACCGAAGCATACAAAGGCGTGGCCGCGTGGGTACTCGGATTCATCATGCCAATGTATTACCATCCTTCTCTGAAGCCCGTTCTTCTCTTTGCCTAGAGGAACGAGAACTTGCTTCTTCTATGTCTACAAGTACTGGGTCTGCTATGGTGCTGTTCATGATGACCACTCCGACAACACCAGCCATGAACAATGGCAAGGGCAATGGACAAGGAAAGAAAGGTAAAAAAGGCAAGAACAATGGTCAAGGCAAGGCTAATGTTCAAAGTAATATTGGGAATTTGCGACCTCCGACAAATGTACCTTGGCAAGCTACACAACCAAGGAGCTGACATTTGGTACCACAATGGGTGTCGCAATTTCAGCCCCCTCTGTACCCGTTTCCCACACAGCCCCCTAGCTCGGCATATTGCCTGCCACCACCTCCGGCTCCACAAGCCTATGCAACTTCTAGCACACCTTATGGAACTTACGTACCAACGGATGTCAATGCAGCTATGCACATGATGAGCTTGAACCCGCCCGCACCAACTTGGTATATGAATTTAGGAGGAATTGGTTTGTGGACATAACAGAGAGTGAAATCCGAATAGGTGTCTATCAAATAGTAGATCAACAGTCTAACACAATCTAATGTTAAGATAGTTATTGTCCGTGATAACTCTAATGATTTAGTGGGATATAAAATGTGTTTTTGTGTTGTGGGGTTGATAATATATAATTACAAAAGGCACGATATAAGAGTATATGCTCAAACCCTTCCATAATTACTTTTGATAAGACAAGTCCTAAAGGTAATTAGGATGAGAGGGGAGCAGGGCTTGATCGGTGAGTCGGGCTCGCCCCCCTCAATCATTCCCTTTGCCCTTCCCGGTTTTGGCGGCAAAGGGAGCGGGATCTATCTGTTAGTCCCAGTGTATAACAATCGAAGATAACATAAAGTAAATAAACAAACCGCCTTTGGTAAGAATAATCCGAG